>JAZHYW010060583.1:0-15522 GCA_037355805.1 Ixodes ricinus | reverse complement strand
AAATATTTAGCTTAAAGGGCAACTCCACTCAAAAAAGTCGACCCTATCGAAATGACTGATATCGCTTTAGGGAGTCAAAATACGGTCATACCCAAAATATCACGTCAAACCGACGCCGCGTTACCGACTAAAACCAATATTAAAAATGTTCTCCCCGCTCGGTTAGCGGCCCGAAAGCGGGTCAGTAACGCTGGCACCGGGCGAGCTAGTGAAGCAACACTGGATTATGACTTAGGTCTAGTCCTACGCTCTCGTACGGACGCCGCGGACGCTTCGTTTTCCGTGGCATTCTGCGATTCTGCTGACGGCAAGAGGTGCTTACCACGTTATCCTGTGTTCTCCAATTTTTATTAGCGTCCAGGGCAGTTCATTTAACTCCAGCATTGCTTCCGCAACAGCGCGGAAGAGAGCGAAGCGGTGCTGCTCGCTCACGCGCGTATCGTGGAGCCGAAGAAACTCGCCGGACTCGCGTTTGGCAATGTCGAGCATGACTTGTAGTGCTGTGGGTTGCACCAGCAATCCGGTGCGCAACCCGGAGCTGCAGTTCCACCAGTTCCCAAGAGACCGGTAGAGGCACAAGGTTGTGGATCGGTGCCGTTCGCTTCATAGAATTCGGAAGACCGTCGACTACGAGCTCCAACGCGAAGCTCTGCTCCCAGCACTCTACGTCAGGCCCCTACACACGGGATCTGCGGCTGCTGACTGTTGCGGGTTTCTCCACGAAACATGTGTCTTTGAAGAACGATGCGGTGCCGTCGCTGTTCGCGTACCATACGCCGGCTGCTCCAGCACGATCGGCCGGACGCAGCAGGTCGCGGCTGATCTAACTAGCGTGCACATAAAGGCAGCTTAGCTTTAACAACTTAGACCGCTTGTGGATACATCTGTCTATCTAGCTCCCATTATTTCTTTTTCTCTTGGTCCGCGAGCAAGAAACAAATACAGTCACGCTGCGCCGGCACTGATCGCGTCATATTTATAGCAGTCAGATTCGCTTGTCGGCTGGCAAATTTATAAATACACACTAAAACTTACTCCATTTGGTGCATATTAACAAAGTAAAGCGGTAAAAAAAAGTGCAACTTACCTTCTGTTTTGAAACTCCACGTGCGACTGAGCCGACATTGTCGGTGCGTCGGCTCAGAAGCGCGGGACCGCGGGACGAGAACTAGGTCATGCCGGCGACGCGCCACTAATAGCAGTGTTGCCAAGCTGCTTCAGCCGGTAGTTTCGGTTTCGCCGTGCCGCCGGAACGATACTTGGATTCGCGATATCTACAAAACTATACACACTACCGAAAAATAAATTACATCTCGTGATTCAGGGTCGCCGACTTCGACTAAACAGATCATAGCCCAAAAATTGTAAAAATGGAGTGGAGTTGCCCTTTAATTGAATGTTTAACACAAACCAACTTCAGTACTTTTTTTCCTTTAATGATGTTTATGTAATTTGTTTTTTCTTACCGACTCCTTTGAGTTTGCTGCTCTAAAACGCAAGGCGCGCAGCCACGCCGGAGGATTAATTCAAAAAGCACGTCTCAGAAATCTAACCTATTAGCACGAAAATGCTTCCGTGGCGCCCTCTTATGTTTTCACTTCGTGACGTCACGGCCAGGATTTGTCTCGCCATGATTGGCAGAATTTGAAATTGCCAAGCCGCGATTGCAAAGATTTGCCTCGCCATGAACCGGAGATTAGGCAGTCACTATCATTATACAGAAAGTTGTGCTTTGGCCAATCGCGAACTTTGAGCACAGTGACGCTTTTGGTCCATCATGTCGCTAATAGTCACAGACAACCGAAGACACGTAGGGCGCGGACTTTTAGGTTAACACCATTTTGCGTCGCGATTCGTTCTTGGACGTTCTTATCAGCTAATGCAGTAATCTCATTGACTACGAAGCGATATGCTAAGATTCTCGGAGAAACTTCGCCACGCCCGGCGTTTCTTCAGCTTTGAGTAACCCTGTGCGGAGCGCAAATTCGTCTACTTCTACACAGCGGTTGCGATGATGGCGGAACGGCGATCTCTTATTGGCTGATTGAAAGTAAAAAATATAGTGGGTAGGACCTCAAGCGCATCTCAACATTGAGTTTTACCCACTATCCCTTCAATCAAACACAATCAGAGCTCGACGTCGTTCTTATGTCACCACGACTCCTGCGCATGAAGCAGATGATTGCCCCCGGCATAGACATATAGAAATGGCCAAGATTTCGAAGAGGGAACCAACTCAACCATAATGACAGTTTTCTGTTATATGGTGGAGTCCTTTGCGCACATTGGTCGCAAGTGCGATTGAGTTGCGTTGTCGAGGATGAAAGCGGGCAGAAAGCTGGCGACGCATGCAGACGATCAGGGCTAGTTAATTTTATTTTATTTCAGCTATTTCATTTATTATACCTTAAGGGCCCCAGTGGCGCATTATATTAGGGGATGATATTTAAACACCTTTGACACGTATAAGTTTAGTACAAATGTAGATATCAACTTATCAAACACCGTTCGACGTCAACGATTATTTGCAACTTTCAAGTGAGAAAACGCACGCCGAGCGAGCCTCGTTTGAAAACAAGGGATGATCATTTATTGTTACGAGACATTCCAGTAAGGCATTGAAATTGCTTGTACACAAAATGAGGGGTAAATTTTTAGAAGTGTTAGTTCTGGCAAAAGGCAATACGAGTTTATGACAACAGTGACGACGAGGGGCATTATGATGAGCTGCTGAGAAGAGTTCGCGATCAATCCAAGGTTTGTAAAACACGTTATGAAAAACAAAAATCTGTCTACAGCCTAGCTGTTTTTTTTTTCCTGGGGGAGGTAATATTAGATTGAGTTTTTTTAGTATTTTTGATGCTTCATTTAGAACGGTCGTGCAGAATCAAGCGAGTCGCAGAACTTTTTAACTGATTCTGTCATGTCGGAGAGATAACTCTGATGAGGGTTGCAGAAGGTAGAGCCGTGTTCCACTTTAGATTTGACGAGGGTGCAGTATGAGACAAGTTTGACTTTTGATGAAGTTTGATAAAAATGGCTTTTCAGAAATCCTAAGCTTTTATTTGTACTGGAAGCTATATTTTCAATATGAGTTTTTCACGACATGTCGGAAGCTAAATTAACATCAAGGTATTTAAAATAACGAACCTTTTCCGGTGGATCGAAAGCAAGCTGACAAAAATAAATGATTGGACTACGCGATTTAGACACACAATACATATTTAGATTTAAGGTGAATTATAAACATCAGCCACTCAGCACACCACTTCTTAAAACCAAACATAGGCCGTCTTGCAATGCCTTGCAGTCGCCTTCGCTGGTAATAGAGCGATAAATAATAACATCATCGGCAAACAAACGAACACTGATTCTAAGTTGGCAACCAATACCATTAATGTAAATAAGAAAAAGGAACGCGCCCAGTACGTTTCCTCGGGTTACTCATGAAATAGCTTGTAAAGAATACGAGGTTGTTTCGCGCAGTCTGACAGACTGGGTTCTAATGGTTAAAAAGTTTTTATCTAATAATTTACAACCGAGTACATTTTTAAGTGGTTTAGATTTTGCGATAAGTCTGAAGTGGGGCACCCGATCAAAAGATTTTGAAAAGTCAATAAACATAGCATCTTTCTGGTAAGTGTATTGAGGTTATCACGAATATCAGTAACCAACTCAAAAAGCTGCGTTGCACAAGGTTATTTTTTCCGAAATCCACGCAGATTACAAAACAAAACATGGTTGGAATCTAAAAATTGCATAATGTTTGTAAAATATTATGCTCTAGGAGTTTACAACACAAGCTTGTTAAAGAAATAGGACTATAGTTGCTCGGTTCGTCAGAAGATCCTCACTGGAAAATAGGAGTAACGTCAGCCTGTCTTCAGTAGTTGGGAAGGCTACCAGTGGTGAGGGATTGATCAAACATTTTACTAAAATACTAAAATGAAGCGTGATTGGTTATCTTTAAGACTTTGTTGTTATTGCCATCACAGCCAGGAGATCAGCTGATTGAAAGGTACTCTATTAGATGCAATATTCCTTCTGGAGAAATCGTTACAGCCTTCGTTTCTCTGAAGACATGCTGGGAAGGTAAATGTGATGTGGGGAAAGTTTCTCCTGTGAAAATCACTACTGAAATATTTATTAGATTTACCACACACTTCATTGTCACCACATTATATTCCATTGGAGTTTAGGAAAACCGGGCATGCTTTTTTGTAGGAGAGTAAATATTTTTCGAAAATTTTTAGAATTAGAGATGCAATAGTGTAAAGATCGTTTTTGAAAAGAATTTTGTTTCACCTTTCTTTACTGTTTCAAATTTTAGCGTAATCCCGAAAACAACATCATTAAGCATCGCCATTGCCCTCCTTGGTAAACTGGAAGAGTAGATTATTTTTTTCTTAGCATTCTTGTTATATTGATACTAAACAAGTTAATAACTAATTAAAAAAATTCCGACCTTTAGGAGTCTATTGATAAACAAGGTCATGGATCATTTTCTTAAAAATGCACCAGTTGTGTTCCACTGAACGTGTGTTAAACGAACGCTCAAAACACGGAAATGCTTCGAAACGATTAGCGTTGATACTGACGGCATCGACTCTGGCAGAGTACCGAATCATTTTTCCCGACGTTCCAGAAACAGGGACATCAACTGAGAGGTTTATATTTAAAAAATGGGTGGTCACTAAAGAAAAACAAAATGTGCATGTCACTCATGGAATCAGTGTGGGTACTAAAAATAAACCAAAATTTTGGTGACATGTCGTATGTATTTTGACAATTTGGTGCCGACCAAAAGTGCTCATTGGTTTTATGAACTCAAGTCGTTCCTTTTCATTACTACATGAGGGGGTCATCATTTTAGATACCGAGTTAATTCCTGGAAAATTAAATCCCCGGCGAGAACAACAATTGCGCTAGGGTAATCAGGAAAGGCCTTGTCAAGTGCCACGTTTAATTTTGATACGAAGAAACAATAAAAACTAGGAGGACGATAACACACGCCTATAAAAAAATTCATATGCAACATTCTTAGTTTGACCCCAGCTATTTCAATTTCGGCCTTAATGTTAACTGCAGATGCCGAAAAATAGATTTTCACAGCAACCAAAACACTCTTGTCCTTTTGTGATAATTTGTCTTTATGGCAGATAGAAAAACTGTTATCCATGGGTTCATTGTTTGGAATATCTAGTGGTAACCACGTCTCCGCAACTAGGATGACTTCACTGTTACTCATGTTAGCGTTATCAAGTAAAATATTTTGCTTTCTTAGCACACTTCTAAAATTTGTCACCAAGAAAGACGGGAGGCAACTCTCACAGGTCGTTCCTTCCTATCTCATGGAAGTCAATCGCGCGATACTTTATTAGATTTCAGTTCAACAAAACGGTCTTCCGCAAAGTCGTACTGGAAGATCCTCTTATCAGAGTGTAACTTATCGACCTTAAGCCTTGTTTTATAATTTTTCGACCGCAGTTCTTTACCGAATTCCCAAAGTTAAGAACGCGCAAGCCTGGTTCGAGATAAAAAGTCCATGTCGAGTCAAATTTTATCCGGGCCGTGGGTCTTAGATTTGCGAGCGTTCTTTTGTAGGGCGACCTTGTCACGATAATCAAGTCATTTAACTATGATAGGTCGTATATAGTTCAGACGGCTACCGTAACCAATTCTGTAAACGCGTTCAATAGGGAATTGTAGCAGACCGTCTTTCTCCTCCGCTACAATATCCGTGAAGAAAACGCCGCAGCTGCGCATGCGCGCGCGCCAGCCTTATCTGCATAGTTCAAGATCTTGTTGCGGATTAAGGAGCGCTATCCGGGTGCTTAGTGGGCTGCGGAAATGGTCTACTACAATTCCCCATTAAAGGGGCAGTGCAACGGTCTTAATGTTGAAAGAATTGCCCCTTTTGCATTTTTAATATTGTTTATCCAAGCCCAAGTGACCAAAAAACGCGTCACCTTTCCCCGAAAAACTGCTATTCTGCTGCGTAATCGCAAAGCAAAAAACGAATTATTTGCCGATCTGCAGCCGCCAGTGGCGGCTACGGGAACTAAAATGACGGCGTCTCTGGGGGTACGCGGAAGACAACAAACCCTGTCCCCCTCCGCTGCTACACTCGCCGTCAGCCCCGTGACGAACCGTCCTTTGTGTCCATCGCTCGCCGCGACTTTCGACGAGGCTAATCCCTTCAAAGTCGTCAATTGTGGAGGAAGCGGCTAGGGTTTCTAAAGAGAGCGCTCAAGGGGAAACCACGTGAACCTCCAGAGTAGGTCACTCGAAAGTCGCGTGGAGATTTGAGAGGCACTTCGACCTTCGATTTGTTTCATTTTTTTCAAAATAAGAGCTAGCGCTCGGAAGAAAATGCGGTTTTCTGTTTTTCGTTTTATAGGTGACGCAGATTAATTTCCGCAGTTAATTGGCCAAAGTCTGAAAATCGTTCCACTGCCCCTTTAACACTCACTTGAACACTGAGTAGATTAAAAAAACAAAGCTCTTCACACGAGATTCTAGTTAACCTTAAAAATCCTCCTCAGTTTCACCGAACGCCTTTATTGTTAGGTGAAACATCTTTCGGATAACTCGCCGGATGGTGAGTTGGAGTCACAGGGCTCACCTTTTTCGGAGGCGGTGTCGGCGACGGGTGCCTGCTTCCTCCAGTAAAAGTAGAGGAACACCAGGACGAGGAGCACTACCAAGGCCGAGAGCAGCGCAGGGACGATGAACACAAGGTTCTCCTGGAGCGGGAACCGGAAGCCGCCGGAACTGCCGGACATTGGCTCCGTTTTCGTCTCTGAGAAAGCAAGCGGCAGAAGAAAAAGCGAAAGAAATGGTGAATCATTCACACAGAAAAAAAAGGTATATTCTTTCACCCCTCTTGCCACATATCATACACCCAAAAACTTTAGTTCGAAGTACAATGCAATGATGTTGAACCGACGCTACCAAATTTCACTAGCGGCTTGATAGCCGAATCGTACAACTTGTTAAAATAGCTAATGTACATGCGACAAACTGCAAAAGAAAAAAAAAACTTTTTTTGGCCTTACTGCAAAGCATTACCGCCGAATGTCTCACAACTCACTCAAATTGAGGGCCCTCCACTTCCTTGAGGAAGGCGCGAGGGCGGCCGCTGGCCAATCGCGATAACGGATCCGCCGTCGCGATTGGCCAACGCCGGCCCTCACGCCTTCCTCGAGGAAGTGGAGGGGACCCTCAATTTGAGTGAGGTTTGTGAATTCGGCGGTTAATGTTTCTTTTCGGTAGTCTTTTATACGCACTTTAGCTGTTTAATATGTTATATACCACCGTCATCAAGCCTCTCGTAAACGTTGGTTCGACGTCAATGCGTTGTACGTCGAACTGAAGTTTTGGGGTGTCTAATATGTGACAAGGGGTGTAAAAGCTACACCCTTTTTTAGAACGTTGGCGGTGCCCATGGCAACAGGTGTCCCCAGTGTTTAACCAAAGAGTGCCCTTATTAAGCGGAAAAGCCGGTGAATAATCCCAGGAAGGTGCATCACAATGTAGTATAGAGCTGGTGAAACCCAAAAAACGAAACCCGAGACGAAGGAAAGGAGAAAAGAAAAACACATAAAAAAGAGAGAGAAACACACAACGCTCAGTCATTATGGTATGACATTTTGTACGGGTTACAGAATGTTAGGTCCGTGTGTCACAATCCTTACAAGTGTGTGAGGGAAATACGTTAAACATTTTTAACAAAGTGTGTGCGACTACCGGTCCGATTCAAATGGCACTCGGCCATTCATAACCTTGACTGTGCAAGCGAAAGCCTCGGCAACCGTTGTTTCTTCGGTGTCAAAGTAAGCAATGACACTGTGCTATTCAATGCGAACCGCAATTCCGCACCTCTGTTTTTTTCTCTTTATAAATGTGCATTCACTGCCATTACTAGAGGTCATGTGCAGGAATGGGAGTATGGAATGGAGGACAGACATTTCTTAGACGATACAAATGCAGTAAGGAAGCAGAACTTTACTTATTAGCAACACGTAGCCTCCATTTCGCCTTACGTTAAGTGATAGAGCAGGCGACTCTAAGAGCTAATGTGGCCTATAAGGCAGTGCTAAAAATGCAACATCACGATGATCACCCACATTCCAAGCGTGTGCTATTACCAGCGAAAACGGTCAATGCCTTCGACTGCTTTAATTTGGTTACAACCCAGTGCGTTGTACAACCTTGTGATATCTTAGGTAGAGAGCAGAGCCGCATATGAAGAGAGTTTGTCCATTCATTGGGATGTGTAGGAGGCAAATGAGGAGGTGCTATTGGCAGAAGACAGGCGAGGCGTGTTCCAGGGAGTCTTCACATATTGGAATGTGGCCAACGAGAAGCCGGAAATAATTAATACCCTGGTGGTGGCCGCCAGAAACAAAATTAATAAGTGCGTCGGAGTGATTCTGGGTGACTAAAACTAGGGTGCAAGTGATGTTTAATGAGAGTCATCCAAATTCATGGTAGAAGAGCGCAACTAGCAGAACGATCGACATAATCCGTTCACCAGGCGGTGAAGGCCGGGAATCTGCTGTCAGAGCGGTGACACTTTGTCCGGGCAAAACAGAGTTCGAACAGCACGTTCGTTTCTTACATCTTTTTGATCGAAACGTCAAGTGCACCATATTTTCAACAATGAAGAGTTACTACATTTAACCCGTATGCTCTTGTTAAAACTGTTTCCCAGTAAAACCGATAGAGGATTCTTTTCGGCTTCTGGTTGGCGAAGAGAGCATGACAAGCCCACTATCTGCGTCTGGTGCACGCCCTGGTTCTGCCCGCTCCTCCCATTGACCAAACTCTCTCTATACACGGCTCTGGTTGAGAGTAAAGATCCTCTATCCTGGGAAAAGTGGTGCCATTCCTCTGAACAATCCGCCGCGCACACTATTGGCCATCCGCCACTTGACATCCCGCTTTTGGTTTTGGACTTCCGGTCGCCATTACTTTCCCAAGCTGTTCCTACGCCACAGGTAACGGGCTGCCGCGCCTGCGGAAAAGTCGGCCGGAAAGCCTTTCAGTGTTCTCTCTGGAACGAAAAATGAACCTCGGAGGAAGATCTTGCTTCACCGAGGGAGGAGGAAACAAAATGCGGCACTTTTCCCAGATACAAGGGGCTTGAGTGGAAAGACCACCATGGCGCCATCTATCGAGCACTTCTTTAACAATCGTGTTTTTCGTATATCTTTTTTTTGCCGCGCATTAAGTTTGTATTACGGGCTTAAAAAAACTTTTGAGAATAATATAAATAAACCCTTCTCATAGATAGTATGCACATTTGAACTTGCATTTACTGGAAAACCTTTAGTCTAGTAAATTGTAGTTCCAGGGCCACCTCGTTAATGGCGCCAGCGTGCCAGTGTCTTCTCTCGTCGTACGAGACCCCAAGAAAGCACAAGGCAAAACAATGCGCTCGGTTGTAACCAAACCTTAAGTGTGTGAGCTAGCCTTTACGGTAAAACAAAGCATAAAAATGTTGAGAATGTTTTCCTACGACCATCACGGGTGTCTAGGCGGTCAGCGGCTGTACCTACTTGGAACAGAACTGGTCGACGTAACACAGTGACGATAAGGGGTGAAATGAAGGGGGAGCGAATGCACTGTTAAAAAGTGGGCGAGTTGGTTTTGCATAGTTACGAAGAAGGAAGAGAAAGGGGGGTTTTGTAGGCAGGTGCAGAGCGGGGAAATTTTCCACGGCAAACAAAATAACAAGTAAGGGGGTTCTAGTTTGTGCCAGCCCTCAAAATGTCGACACTTTTCGTCGCTCGACTGCGACTGTGTTCTTGCTCTTCTAGGCGTCAGGCGCACCGCGTGATGAATGACACGTTCGCGGAGCTTGCACCCAGGCTTCATCGACCGAGGAGACGCATCTCGACAGTCTCGACGGGAAGGACAGTGCGACGAAGTGAGAGAGGGACTGCACGGTGGCTGATTATGTTTTATGCGGGACCGCTGACGTTGAAAAAGACCGCGTTGTTTGGTAAAGTTTGGAAGGGTATTTTTTTTTTCGCTGAATTTTTGTTTTAAGGATATGTCATGGGGGTTCGGCTGTCTTTGAATACTTTTTGTCTGGTTTTGTGGTTTGGTAGCGCAAACATTCCAGAATATTTTATGAAATGTCGGCTTCATGCTCATCCTCTTTGGAAGCGTCTGTTCTTAGAGACGAGTTGGGCAATTGCCTTTGTAAGTATATAGGGCGAATAATAAAGGAGTATTTACGCGTGTGTATTTTTTGGGGGAAGCCGACTTTTAGGAACCCTGAAAACAAGACGCTGGTAAACGATGATTAGTGGTGTCCAAGGACAACGAGCAATATGGAGCTTGATGTTTATTTATTTGTTTATTTGGAAGTACTATACTGGCTTTACTCAAGGAGCCTTAATATGAGTGGGTACACCATACGACATAAATGTACAGTCAGAAATAGAATCAAAAGAGGAAAAACTCAGGTAGGTAAAATTTCCACAGCAGTAATGAAATTTCCAATTAGTGTTAAGACGACGATATTGTTTGGTAGCTCATTTTAATCTTGAATTGTCCGAGGAAAGAAATAATATCTAAAACAGTCTATCTTAAACCTCTAATGCTTTAAGGCTCTAATATGGTTTAGGCGTCTTGGCTCTGTCAATAAAGGTTCTAAGTAGCGATAGCTTTCGATTTGAATACTGCAGTTAAGAATAATATGCAGTACTTTTTATCTATCAATTTTTGTTCTTGTTTGCAACCGCAGAAGCTGCGTCCCGAGAAGCAGTTCTGTAAATGAGGTGTCTTGTACGAAAATTATTAAAAATATACCGAGCAGCTACTTTCTGAATACATTCAAGACTGGGAATACCATTTTCCGCGTAAGTGTGCCACACTGAGCTGGCGTATTCTAACACGGGTCTAATAAAAATTTTATAGGAAATAAGTTTAGCATCTAAATCAACAAATTTTAATTTACTTCTCAACGCGAACAAAGTTTAACTCGCTTTATCAACATACCCTTCCAAGTGCCGGTTCCAGTTGAGTTGACTGTGCGAAACGGTGTTATTTACGGGGATACGGCCGAGACCGCGAATAAAATATAATCAAGATGCGTGCTTACGATCATAACATCCGCCGGCACCACTGACAGGGAGTTCGCAAAGCGTAACTAATGTATCACTAGCGCTGCATTAAAAAAAGTGTACCCATAACTTTAAGCTTGTTTGTGGCACGCAGTAAATTCTTGTTGAGGCGAACTGTCGTGCGCGCTGGACATTAAGTGGTTACGAGAGAGCGCCGCAAACTTGGGAGAACGAAGATAAATGACAGCCCGAGTTGAAGCAGCAGAAGTTTTTGTGGAAGTTCATTTTATTGTTGGTTTTTCGGGAAGACGAAAACAAGTGAGCGTACAACAACCTTCGCGCCGAGTATGATGAATTGCGCGTCCATGAATCGATTTGTAATTAGGCTTAGACGTCTGATAGTGATACAGCATTGAGGCGTTCAGGTGAGGTTTATAGTTTTATAGATCGTTGCTGCATACTTCAATCTGAATTTAACGCGTCTGAGGTTGATAAATGTCATTTAAAAGTTGAAAATAAAAATGAACATAATAAAACTAGTCTTTGCCTCTCGTTTACTTACGGAGGTTTGCATATACAGGCTGCAGTGTCATATCAGGGTCATATCCAGCAAACACTTCCAAAGAAGGACCACTAGTATACTGTTTTTAGAACTAGAGTCAGCACGTAGTACATGCTCAAAAGCAGAACTTTAATGTGTTGCGGACTACCCACATCTGGGAACCTTACAAATATTTTTTTTAAGATCGCTTATTATGACAACAGGTGCCGAATTTTTATTATTGACAGGGTATTTTAATGACGATGTATGTATGAAGCAAGCTCCTTTCTATGTTAGTAAACCAGGCGGTTCTCAAGTTGTGCTGTATACTATTTTTATGTACAAACCATGCACCATGTGCAGACTATCTAAGGGGCAAGTTTTTTTTTTTTTTAACCGAAAGCTGCTTTTGTTGTCGACACACCAGGAAATGCAGTATGTATGAATTTAAGACACTCCACACCAGTTAGCTCTCCCCCAAACACTTCCCTTTTTTTAGGTCAATAAGAACAAAGATTCGATTAAACCTATTTAGTCATCCTGCAACAGTTATGTTTTTGACCAGCAGTAACATAACGCACGTTTGTTCTAAAACGAAAATAACGCCCATTCAAAAGGCCAAAGTGTGGCTACCGTTGACACGATGGGTTTGAGTAGCGGCTCGACTCACTCGTCGCTTTTGGAGAGAGGGTGACGAAGTCGTACTCTGCCCTCGTTGCCCCGGCATCGTTATGAGCCACCACGCTCAACTCGTACACCTGGCAGAGAGAGGGGGGGGGGAAGGCAAAATGGAACAATCATTTTCTCACACAAAAAATGCCCCCCCCCCCCCAAAAAAAAAAAGAGGCAGATTTACATAGGCAGCATTCTAGAGTAGCGACTTGCAATTCATGCATATAAATAAGCCGTACAAGCGTTCAAGTTGGAAGAAGAGAAGAGCTTCTGAACTGCGCCGCCTTGCCAAGGGGCAAGTGTGTCGAAGGTTCGCTCCCATTTCTGCCAAACGCCGTGAAATGTGCAGTAGAACCGGAGATTAAGAAACCGTCCTTTTTCGCGCTCACATTTTAATGATCGCGCGGAGCCCCAACTAGACAGTCCCCGTGCAGAGATATGCCGGAAGTGCGCGTGTTATCTTTCTTCTTTCACCATTAACATCGCCCCCCCCCTCCAAAAAAAAAAAGTTTTGTGAAATGCAGGAAATGCATTATAGTGAATTGGTGTGTCACGTGACAAATAATTTCCCGCTAAATATAGAGGTCAAGCTGAGTAATTGTATCGGTCGCGTGACGTGGATTTTTCGTGCTAAATTTAATGGGGAAACTTGATTGGTGTCTAGACCGCAAAGCGTGAGTTTTCCGGATAAACTTAGCGGGTATCTTAATTATTGTGAATTCCGCGTGACGTGAATTTCCCGATGAATTGGGCATGGAAACTGAATTGACGTTTTGAATACAAGACGTGAATTTTCCCGCTAAATTTAGCTGGGAAACTGAGTTTACCTATAGGTCACACGCCGTCAGATACTCCAAGCTCACGCGACCTTGTCACCGGACCTTACCTAAGTTCACGTGACGTTTAATGACGTCACGTGACGCCACTTTCCCCGCTAAATTTAGCGGAAAATTCATACACAGACGGACGAGCGGGCGAACAAAATTTTGAAAATGGTAGGAGCGTTAAAAAGCATTTTATGTTTCAAAAAATATCAATCCCCCCCCCCCCCCTAAGTCGGATCAAAACCGAAGCTACATGTTAGCGGAGACGGTTTGGCGCCGAGAGAGTGCCCATCAAAGAATCAAGAGCTGTGAATAGGCCAGACCCTTGCGCTTTTAGTCTGTGCGTATGGGATCATACGAATGCTAGGCTTTGACGGCTGTCTTACCTAATGTAAAACAAAGTATAGAGCTAACAGGAAAACCACTGATCGGAAGATCAATGGTACCTAGGCGTGTGCGAATACCGGTTGAAATCGTGTAGCAGTGCGTCATTCCTAACCTTTACTGTAGAATGAAAATCTGCAACTGGTTTTCTTAACAGCGTTGAAGGTAGGAATGAAACTGCGCCATTCAATTCAAACCGGTATTGGCACACTTCTAATGATAATTGATAACCTTAAAAGACATATGCAAAGGAAAAAAGAATGTTTAAACAGCCTAAATAGAAAAAAGCATGTCATAAAAAAGGAAAATTTACAAGAAAAACAAATGTTAGCGCTATATTGACGGTGCGAAATAAATTTGTAGTTGGTGGAAAATTGGCTACTAGTAGTCACGTCACTGGGCACTATAGTCAGGTGGTGCTTGCGCTCGTTTGGGAGCTTCATATGGGCTCTAAAATGTACTTATTAATATTCGTTTTAAGTGCAACAAAGAATCTAAGATTAACAGGCAACTTTGAAGCCCATAGGAAGATCTCGAAAGAGCGCAAGCACCACGTGATTGACCTGCGTGCCGGTTAGAAAGTGATGGCGGCGGCGCGCCGGACTGTTCCCTTCCGGCGCGCGGTGTGGAGAAAAGTCGCTAAGTAATGATGATGATAATAACTATTTTAGGATTTTTTCTCTTTTTCGTTTAAATAGGATTTGTGAAGGCTTTTCATTTTTTTTTTAATTTAAAACAATATTTTAACGTTATTTCTGAGTATCAATAAAAATAAACGCGTTCAGCCGGGTGTGCCATGCTCAGCATACGTCGCCGTCGTCGGCGGAAGGGTTCTGGGAACTTCAGCGACGGCGCTGAACGGCTCCGGCGAAACTTGCGGCAGCGGCGGCGACCCACAGACCTACCACGGGACTAGTGGCGAGTCATGTGACTGCTAGTAGTCACTTTTCCCCGTGCTCCCGCGGACGCCAACTAGAAATTCTTTTCGCACCGTAGATATATCTCTATCTTTTTTTTATTCGTTGCAATTTCATTTTATGACATCCTTTTCCCATCCAGACTGCGTACATTTTTGTTTTTACTTTAAATATGCTTTTAAGGCTTTTAAGCAACATTAATAGCCACGATGTCTTCTGTAGGTATCCCAGCTTTTTTTAAATGGGACGGATAAACTTGACGCGGGAGCTATTTCTGGCCTAGGACGCAGTTTTAACTCAAACGTCCCATTTCGGAAACAAGCAACAAAGGGAGGCCCTCACGTACCTTGCCTGGTGCGAGTCCCGTGAGCAGGTGTTCTCCCTGGGGTGGTGGCGCCACGGTCTGTGCCACGGCAGCCCAGGCCGGCTCCAGCTTCTGGCGGTACTGGAGCACGAAGCGGTCGATGGGGCAGCCGCCGTCGCCCCAGCGGCCGAGTCGGAGCAGCGCACCTCGTCTTGTTGGCCACGATCAGGCCTTTCTTTACTCGGGCCACGGGCGCTGCGTTTCATATTGGTGTGGTTCGTTCATGGCAAGGTAGTGGATGGATTTTGAAGAGTAAATTTATGATTCCGGCTAGATTAGTTCCGCCAGGAATATATTTGGATAGATATTACTGGATTAGTTAAATCTAAGGAACCTTTCTCTCTATAGGAAGCTCTACAAGATAGAGATACCAAGGCAATAAAGGAAAGTTAATGCGATGATGATCACTTTCCTCGTTCATTCAAAAACTAGTACTTGAATTGCATATGCATTAATTTATAATACATACGTATGATACTTTTTTATATAAACTTAAGACCAGGGAGCCCCGAGATCAGGGCAGTTACAAGGCTAAACCAACCATAGTTTTCATCTTAGTAATGACTCCCTTATTTTACTTGGTGTACTAAGCATTTCGTGTGCATTATGTTTGGTATTCCTATTTTATGAAAAACTTGAATCATATACCTTTATAGTTTGTACGGAAAGGCGTCGAGATTTTAGGGTTCAATCTTAAGTGTTTCCATGGACCTTTATAGCAATTTGTGATCTTTCTTTTTTC
>JAZHYW010060582.1:0-17948 GCA_037355805.1 Ixodes ricinus | reverse complement strand
TAAATACATAAACTCGTACTAAAATTAAAAAAAAAAACGAGCGCATTTTTTTTTTGTATTTGCAGATTTGTTTAAAGTGCCCTCATAGGCACATTTGCGGTTTGTGCGGATGAGTTCAACGGCCGTGGGGAATAATGTAGAAACTAATCATCAGAGTGAGTTGGCTAATAACTGAAATTTTTCAATTAACTTTCTAGTTAGTGAAAATAAACGTTTGGTTTCAATTATGAACCTGATAGCCTTCCACAAAAACAACTATATCAGTAATTGTTAGAAATACTTTGAGCTCGGGGGGAAGCGTAGCGGTGCACTAGCACTTACCACTCTTGCAACAAGTAGAAGGCTGGCAGTGATCAAAGCGCGGATGATAAAGGCAGGTTCACGCAGTTGCGTCGACTGCACTGCGCTGCGTTGCGTCGGGCAGCACAGCGCGTCCCCATTGGCCTCGCCCTAAGGGTCGCTATAGCAATAGCTTGACGCAAGCAGTCTTAACGCAGTCGAACGCAACTGTGAGAACAAGCCTTAAGAGACGGAGAAAAACGCGGTTGATGTAATCTGACGGGCAGCTTTAGCCCTGCTGCACGAATGGTAATTTTACCGCTCCACCGTGCGTCCTACGTGCTCCAAGTATTTTTGTAATATTCACCGTTTTAGTGGTTTTCAATGATACTCGGCAAGTTTCTCATTAATCCCATTTGTTTCTTCTATATAATTAAAATGTAATGAATATAATTGAGTAAATTGGTCGCATTATCATGACGATTAGAGCCCCAATGTTATTTCGCCCTCGCTGTTAAACTCACAGGCCATGAATGAGATTTGTGTAGCTTTAATGGCGTTTTCCTAAACAGATCCGTAAACCATAAAAAAAAAAAACAACTGTATATTGAGGAGAAATGAGGCCGAACTAAGTTACAGGAGACTACGCATCTATTAAATGAACCTCAGAGGACTGTGAATTGTAATAGTGGTCATTATAAACAATACAATTATTTTTAATCAATTAGTTTAAAAATGTTTAGATATATGTAGGGCTCCGTGTTTTCGAATAAACCCGAAAAACACACGCCGGCTAAAATTTTTGTCCATTCGGATTTATCCGATAAATTCTGACGACTGCCCACGTCAACCCCCCTCGCCGCCCCCCCCCCCCCCTGCCCCGCAACAAAAAAATAAAAAGTATTATTTTTTTTTTTTACAATTTGAGCAGCGCAGGATCAATGGTCCTGGGAAAATGACACCATAATTATATTTAGAGCCTCGGACCGTTGTCAAAAGGGGTCTTACGGCTTGTCTCGTCAAGGTTGGTTCAGGGAAACAGGACATCGTCACCATTCGTGTCACGACAAAAGCCACTCTTTTGGTTTCCAGTTTGGGCCATGGGATTTGGGATTTAGAAAAAGGATGGGGTATGTTTCTGGGGATAACAGTGAAAGTCATGTACCATAGAGATTGTATAAAATAGGGAAGACGGGCAGTTGAAACTCCTCTATGACATCCTTAACCAATCCACCCGCGCGGCCGCGGGATAGATTGATAAGATGACTACGAGCTTCCTTGCGGCTACCTCCGGCAGTTTATTGATTTTAATGTATCGACCTTTATCGAAGCCACACTTGTATGCGACTTTAGTCGTGGGACGAATTAGTATTGCCAATGGCATCAACGCCAAATTCAACTGAAGGAATCTTAATTGATACGAGCGCGTTTTATTTTTTTATCTGGCATACGTTTGCATCTGGTTCTTATTTATTATTTTTTAATAGGAAACACTGCGAAATTAATCTCTGAATTTCGGAGGAAAAGTAATTTACAAAAAATAAACTCTGATAAACACTGAATGTTTGCTAACAAATAAACTTCGGAAAAGACCCTCCGAATTTCAAGAAATATAAACTGCGAAAAGAGGGAGCCCTAGATAGATGTAAAGATTTTAATATTATGTCTTTATCGGCGGCCATTAAAGCTTGCCTGAAATAGTTACTTTCAGCGAGTAGCCAGAGCCCTTTCTCGAGATTAGAGGGGTTTTGTTATTTTACAGATGTTTGGAAGCACTCTAAAATAAAATCATTAGGTTGTGAAACGTTCTCAAAGGAATAAAAATATTAGTAAATTAATCTGTTCATTGACCCATTCTTTCATCCAACCATTGTGCCTTGCACTCGTGAACAGTGGGTGCCTTTTCATGGTGCTTTCAAAAAGGGATAATATATTTTGAGGACGCTTTCACGAAGTGAACTTAGCACTCAAAACGTTAACCTTAAATTAATAATAACAAAATTAAAAATTGTCCGTTATGTAAGTACGGACACACCGAACAGAGGTATAAATATCATTATTCATTTTAATGGTCTTTTCCCGTCGTATATAAATGAGGAAATAAATAATGAAGTTCCACAAACATAGTCAATTTAAGACAATATTTTCGTTCATTCGATCACTAATTCAAGATTTTGATAATCACCGAACATGTGTCTTTTTATGTTGTTTAGAAACAGCCCAAAAAGTATCTCACAAGCGTATGAAGAAAATGAAGTTCGTATTAAAACTTAACACTGACTACAAACTGAGTAAATTGCGATGTGTGTAATAGTGTAAAGGTTGCGGAAAGCGTGGAAAGAATTTTAAGATAAGTTCTGTAATGTGTGTTGGCCAGATGCGAAGAAAAAAGAAAGATCACAAACTGCTATAAAGGTCCATGAAAAGACTTAAAATTGAACCTAAAATCTCGACGCCTTTTCTTACAAACTATGAGGTAGATGATTCAAGTTTTTCATAAAATAGGCATACCAAAAATAATGCACGAAATGCTTAGTACACCAAGTAAAATAAGGGAATCATTATTAAGATGAAAACCATGATTGGTTTAGCCTTGTAACTGCCCTGATCTCAGACTCCTGGTTTTAAGTTTATATTAAAGCAAAAGTATTATACGCATGTATTGTAATGCATATGCAATTCAAGTACTAGTTTTTGAATGAACAAGGAATGTTATCATCATAGCATAAACATTTCTTTTTTTGCCGTGGTATCTCTATCTTGTAGCGCTTCCTATATAGAGAAAGGGGCCTTAGATTTAACTAATCCAGTAATATCTATCCAAATAAATTCCTGGCGGGACTAATTTAGTCGGAATCGTAAATTTACTCTTGAAAATCCGTCCACAACTTACTGCCATGAGGGAAACAAACCACTATGAAACGCAGCGCCCGTGGCCCGAGTAAAGAAGGCCTGATCGTGGCCAACAAGACGAGTGCGCTGCTCCGACTGGGCCGCTGGGGCGACGGCGGCTGCCCCATCGACCGCTTCGTGCTCCAGTACCGCCAGAAGCTGGAGCCGGCCTGGGCTGCCGTGGCACAGACCGTGGCGCCACCACCCCAGGGAGAACACCTGCTCACGGGACTCGCACCAGGCAAGGTACGTGAGGGCCTCCTTTGTTGCTTGTTTCTGAAATGGGACGTTTGAGTGAAAATCGCCGTACTAGGACAGAAATAGCTCCCGCGTCAAGTTTATCCGTCGCATTTAAAATGAGCTGGGTTACTTACAAATACTTTTGTGGCTATTTATGTTACTTAAACGCCTTAAACACCTATGCAAAGTAAAAATATATGTACACAGTCTGGATGGAAAAAGGATGTCATAAAATGAATTGACAACGAAAAAACAAATTACAGCTTTATTTACGGCACGAAAAGGATTTCTTGTTGGCGCCCGCGGATACTCGTGGAAAAGTGACTACTAGCAGTCACGTGACTGACCACTAGTCACGCAGAAAAATAAATATTGGTTTAAATAAAAATAAAAACCTTGTGAAGTCCTATCGAAACGAAAAACAAACCAAAAATCCTAAGTGAGGTATTGTCATCATCATTACTTAGCTACTTTTCTCCACACCGCCGCCGGAAGGGAACACACCGGCGCTCCGCCGCCATCAATTTCCGACCGGCGCACAGGTCTATCACGTAATGCTTGCGCTCTTTCAAGGTCTTCCTAGGAACTCTAAAAGTTGCCTATTAATCTTAGTTTCTTTGTTGCACTTGAAACGAATGTTAATAAGTAACTTTTTGAGCCCATATGAAGCTCCCGAAAGAGCTAGTAGCTAATTTTCCACCAACTACAAATTTGTTTCGCATCGTAAATATAGCGCTAACATTTGTTTTTCTTGTAAATTTTCCTTTTATGAGATGCTTTTTTCTATTTAGGTTGTTTAAACATTTTTTTCCTTTGCATATGTCTTTTAAGGTTATTAATTATCATTAGAAGTGTGCCAATACCGGTTCGAATAGAATGGCGCAGTTTCATTCTAGCTTTAACGCTGTTAAGAAAACCAGTTGCAGATTTTCATTCTACAGTGAAGGTTAGAAATGACGCACTGCTATTCGATTTCAACCGGTATTCGCACACGCCTAGCTACCATTGACCTTCCGGTTAGTGGTTTTCCTGTTAGCTCTATACTTCGTTTTACATTAGGTAAGACAGCCGTCAAAGGCTAGAATTCGTAAGAACCCATACGCACAGACTAAAAGCGCAAGGGTCTGGCTATTGATTCTTTGACGGGCACTCTCTCGGCACCAAACCGTCTCCGGTAACATGTAGCTTCAGCTTTGATCCGACTTAGGGGGGGGATGGATTGAACACTTTAAAGCATAAAATGCTTTTTGACGCTCCCACCATTTTCAAAATTTTGCTCGCCCGCTCGTCCGTCTGTGTAGGAATTTTCCGCTAAATTTAGCGGGGAAAGTGGCGTCACGTGACGTCACCGAACGTCACGTGATTTTAGACAAGGTCAGGTGACAAGATCGCGTGAGCTTGGAGTATCTGACGGCGTGTGACCTATAGGTAAACTCAGTTTCCCAGCTAAATGTAGCGGGAAAATTCACGTCTTGTATTCAAAACATCAATTCAGTTTCCACGCCAAATTCATCGAGACATTCACGTCACGCGGAATTCACACCGATTAAGATACACGCTAAATTTAGCCGGAAAACTCACGCTTTGCGGCCTAGACACCAATCAAGTTTCCGCATTATATTTGGCACGGGAAATCGACGTTACGCGACCTATAGAATCACTCAGCTTGACCACTATATTTAGCAGGAAATTGTTTGTCACGTGACACACCAATTCCCTATAATGCACTCCATGCGTATTATAAAACTTTTTTTTTTTGGAAGGGGGGGGGGGGGCGATGTCATTGGTGAAAGAAGAAAGATTACACGCGGACTTCGGGCATATCTCGGCACGGGGACTGTCTAGTTGGGGCTCCAGCGCGAATAAGGACTGTTTTGAAATCTCCTGTTCTACTGCACTATTTCACGGCGTTTGGCAGAAATGGGAGCGAACCTTCGACATATTGCCCCTTGGCAAGGCGGCGCCGTTCAGAAGCTCTTCTCTTCTTCCAACTTGAACGCGTGTAAGGCTTATTTGTGTGCATGGGTTGCCAGTCGCTACTGTAGAATGCTGCATATGTAACTCCGCCTTTTTTTTGGGGGGAGGGAGGGCACTTTTTGTGTGAAAAAATGATTTTTCCATTCTGCCTTCCTCCCCCTCCCCCCCCTTTCTGCCAGGTGTACGAGTTGAGCGTGGTGGCTCACAACGATGCAGGGGCAACGAGGGCAGAGTACGACTTCGTCACCCTCTCTCCAAAAGCGACGAGTGAGTCGAGCCGCTACTCAAACCCATCGTGTCAACGGTAGTCATACTTTGGCCTATTGAATGGGCCCGGTTTTGTTTCAGAACAAATGGGCGTTATACCGCTGGTCAAAACATAACTGTTGCAGAATGACTTCATAGGTTTAATCGAATCTTTCTTCTTATTTATCTGAAAAAAAGGGAAGTGTTTGGGGGAGAGCGTAACTGGCGTGGAGTGTCTTAAATTAATATATACTGCATTTCCTAGTGTGTCGACCACAAAAGCCGCTTTCAGTTAAAAAAAAAAAAGGTTTCCCCTTAGATAGTCTGCACCTGGTGCATGGTTTGTTCATAAAGAAATAGTACCCAGCACAACTTGAGAAACGCCTGGTTGACTAACGTAGAAAGGAGCTTGCTTCATACATACATCATCCTTAACATACCCTGTCAATATAAAAATTCGGCACCTGTTGTCTTAATAAGCGATCTTAAAAAAAAAAAAAAACATATTTGTAAGGTTCCCAGATGTGGGTAGTCCGCAACGCATTAAAGTTCTGCTTTTGAGCATGTACTACGTGCTGACTCTAGTTCTAAAAACAGTATACCAGTGGTCCTTTTTTGGAAGTGTTTTCTGGATATGACCCTGATATGACACTGCAGCCTGTATATAAAACCTCCGTAAGTAAACGAGAGGCATAGAATAGTTTTATTATTTACATTTTTATTTTCAACTTTCAAATGACATTTATCAACGTCAGACGCGTTAAATTCAGATTGAAGTATGTAGCAACAATCTATGAAACTATAAACCTCACCTGAACGCCTCAATGCTGTATCACTATGGGACGTCTAAGCCTAATTACAAATCGATTCATGGACGCGCAATTCATCATACTCGGCGCGAAGGTTGTTGTACACTCACTTGTTTTCGTGTTCCCGAAAAACCAAAGATAAAATGAACTTCCATAAAAACTTCTGCTGCTTCAACTCGGGCTGTCATTTATCTTCGTTCCCCAAGTTTGCGGCGCTCTCTCGTAACCACTTAACGTCCAGCGCGCACGACAGTTCGCCTCAACAAGAATTTACTGCGCGCCACGAACAAGCTTAAAGTTGTGGGTACACTTTTTTAATGCAGCGCTAGTGATACATTAGTTACGCTTTGCGAACTCCCTGTCAGTGGTGCCGGCGGATGTTATGATCGTAAGCACGCATCTTAATTATATTTTATTCGCGGTCTCGGTCGTATCCCCGTAAAAACTACCGTTTCGCACAGTAAACTCAACTCGAACCGGCACTTGGAAGCGTCTGTTGATAAAGCGAGGGGCACTTTGTTCGCGTTGAGAAGTAAATTAAAGTATGTTGATTTAGATGCTAAACTTATTTCCTATAAAATTTTTATTAGACCCGTGTTAAAATTCGCCAGCTCAGTGTGGCACACTTACGCGGAAAATGGTATTCCCAGTCTTGAATGTATTCAGAAACTAGGTGCTCGGTATATTTTTAATAATTTTCGTACAAGAACCTCATTTACAGACCTGCTTTTCGGGACGACAGCTTCTGCGGTTGCAAACAAGAACAAAAATTGATAGATGAAAAGTACTGCATATTATTCTTAACTGCACTATTCAAATCGAAATCTCTCGCAACTTAAAACCATTATCGATAGAGTCAAGACGCCTAAACCATATTAGAGCCCTTAAAACAATACAGGTTTAAGATAGACTGTTTTAGATATTCTTTCTTTCCTCGGACAATTCAAGATTAAAATGAGCTACCAAACAATATTGTCGTCTTAACACCAGTTGGAAATTTCATTACTGCTGTGGAAATTTTACTTACCTGAGTTTTTCCTCTTTTGTTTCTATTTTTGGCTGTACATTTATGTCGTATGGTGTACCCACTCCTATTAAGGCTCCTTGAGTAAAGCCAGTAGTATTTCCAAATAAACAAATAAATAAACATCAACCTCAATATCGCTCGTTGTCCTTCGACACCACTAAACATCGTTTAACACCGTCTTGTTTTCAGGGTTCCTAAAGTCTGCCTCCCCCAAAATAACACGCGTAAATACTCCTTTATTATTCGCCCTATATACTTCCAAAGGCAGTTGCCCAACTCGTCTTCAAGAACAGACACTCCCACAGAGGATGAGCATGAAGCCGGCATTTCATAAAATATTCTGGAATGTTTGCGCTACCAATCCATAAAACAAGACAAAAAGTACTCAAAGAGCAACCGAACCCCCATGACATACCCTTAAAACAAAAATTCAGCGGAAAAAAAAACTCTTTTAAACTTTACCAAACAACGCGGTCTTTTTCAACGTCAGCGGTCCCGCATAAAACATAATCAGCCACCGTGCAATCCCTCTCTCACTTCGTCGCACTGTCCTTCCCGTCGAGACTGTCGAGACTGCTTCTCTTCGGTCGATGAAGCCTGGGTGCTAAGCTCCGCGAACGTTTCATTCATCACGCGGTGTGCCTGACGCCTAGAAGAGCAAGAGCACAGTCGCAGTCGAGCGACGAAAAGTGTCGACATTTTGAGGGCTGGCACAAACTAGAACCCCTTACTTGTTCTTTTGGTTCGTCGTGGAAAATTCCCCCGCTCTGCACCTGCCTACAAAACCCCCTTTCTCTTCCCTCTTCGTAACCTATGCATAACCAACTCGCCCAATTTTCAACTGTGCTTTCTCTCCCCCTTCGTTTTACCTCCTTATCGTCACTGTGTTACGTCGACCTGTACTGTTCCAAGTACGCATTGCGGCCGCCTGACCGCCTAGACATCCGTGATGGTCGTGGGAAACCTTCCTCCAAAATTTATATGCTTTGTTTTACCCTAAAGGCTAGCTCCACCCACATAACGTTTGGTTTACAACCGAATGCATTGTTTTGCCTTGAGCTTTCTTGCGGTCTCGTACGACGCGAGAAGACACTGGCACGCTGGCGCCATGCCCGAGGTGGCCCTGGAATTCTACAATTTACTAGACTAAAGGTTTTTTTTTCAGGAAATGTAAGTTCAAATGTGCATACTATCTATGAGAAAGGAGTAATTTATAATATTTTCAAAAAGTTTTTAAGCCCGTAATACACACGTAATGCGCGGCAAAAAAAAAAAAATATGCGAAAATCACGATTGTTACCTGGGCTACTCGATAGATGGCGCCATTCTGGTCTTTCCACTAGAGTAACTGCATATGCTCCGCTTGCGGAGCAGAGTACCGCAATGGTACCATTCTGGAGCCAAGCGCTGCGGGAAGCCACAGTCGGTTTTTGCAGGGGACAAGAAGGCGCAGACGCGAGGCGGCGCGCCGTGGCGTGCTGCGGCTGCTGCGGCGCGCTGCGCAAGGAAAATAGTGCGGCGTGCGGCGACGAGCCGCGCATGTGCCGTCATCGTTCTCCCTTCGTTTCCTGTTTCCCTCTCGATTGCAAGAATCGCACCCGCGGGTTTCGCGGGTCGTGTGCGAAGTGAAGTCGTCAAGTCGCTGTTGCTGGGACGCAGATAGCGTCGTGAGCGTATTGCGTGAGCCCGCTGTCTGCCCAACTTTTGGAGGACCTTTCCCCTCGAGCGATCGCAAGAAGCAAAAGAACGCAGGCCTGCTTCTTTTCCCCTTGTGTTTAATCGAAGAGCAAACGCCGCTGCTCAACCTGTGACTTTTTTTTTTTTTTTTAGCAGACAGTTTATTTTGTTTTATGCAGACTGAGCAGTGCTTTACCTTCGTGCGTCCCAATTATATGCGAATCTGAGGAAAGTCGAGCACCCGCACTGTCATGCTAAAATAGTGTACAACTTTTTTTTCCTTTTTATCTAAAGTTTTTGTTATTTCGCGAATTCGAGACGCCCGAATAGAGCTCTTGGAGATTGTGTCTCGCCGTCGGAATCCGGTACAACCTCTTGCCACTGTCCGCTCGATTTGTGCACTTCGTAACACTACAGCCTGTCATTTTCACGGGGCTCTTTCTACGCGCATGCAAAATTCATAGCGGTAAACGACGCAGCGGCTGATGAAAACGCCGTCCCCTCGCTTTCGAACGAGAGCACGCCGACTCGCCGAATGGCCGGATGTGCCGGTCGCGTATCGCGTATCACTCCGCGAGAGCCGCAGATGCGAGCAACGCGATCGTCGTCCGTGTCGTCTGCTTCACAAACCTTGGAAACATATGTCCTAAAACATCGCTCCCGTTTGAAAAAAACAGGATTGTACTGTACCCAGTTGACGCACATAATGTTCAATGACTTAGGAAGCTTTCGGCTCTTTTGATTTTATTCTAGAATCTATAATTTGCGAACTCAAAGCGGAAAATATGTTTCCTCGAAACTCGGCGCTCTGGAAGGCCGCTTTCCCGCACGAAGATCGGCTCCAGTTCTGCCCACGTGACCACTCCTCCGCCAATACGGAGATGGCGGCGAAAGGAAAAGGAACGCGATACTCTGGCTCTGCAAGCAGAGCCTATACAGTTACTCTACTTTCCACTGAAGCCCCTGTATCTGGGAAAAGTGCCGCATTTTGTTTCCTCCTCCTCTAAAAAACCATCCGTACCCCACCTCTAACTTCCGGTTTGCGACGGAGGCGCCCTCTGGATGTTCCCAAGCGTCTCGACGTCTCGGTCAGCTGGAGTGGCGCGATGCCGGTCGTGTGGACTTTTCTCTTCATATAAGTGTGGCAATGGCCTCATTTAGAGCCCGCATTTGCATCCGACCGCCCTGAAGCCGCTCTAGATCTGTTCGTCCAACCATGGATTCCAAAAGTGCATTGGATAATCGTCCCAATCCTCCTCTACCGGTTGCATTATCGGTCGATGTCTCCTTGGTACCCGTCCGCCCTTCGGCTTCACAGGAATCGCCAGTCGTTTTTATTCATCATATCAAACCACCGAATTGCAATTATATTCTCCACGATTTCAAATGATTCACTACTTATTTGTAATGTGCGGAGAGAAAGCATACTTGTTGCTTGTCGCAATGGCTTCGCTCGCGACTGATGTTGAATCGGGGTATAGATACATTCACACGCCCGCGTCCGTAGCCGCGAGAGCGTGGCAAGCACATGAGTTTTGTGCTAAACAAAGCATGGTACGCGAGCACGTACGCCACACTTGGCGAGCGAGCCTACTCTGCACGCACCCGTAAGTGGGAGCGACGCCAATGCTCAAGCACGAGTAGGTGTAGGCCGTTTTGGACGACGCTTCCTCCACGGCAAGGGTGTCCGTGCATGCCAAGTCGGCAGTGTTGCGATCGCTATGACATCGCTCGCGCTTATGGTGGAAGGGAGTGCAAAACTCGCTCTCACGAGCTGTATTTTTGGATTCTGGTGAGCTTTATACAGAGCACCTACATCGCCTAACTTTGCGGCTCCCGTCGGGTTGAAATCTTTTCAACCGACTCCGGTGAAGCAAGATCTTCCTCCGAGGTTCATTTTCTGCTCCAGAGAGAACGCTGAAAGGCTTTCCGGCCGACTTTTCCACAGGCGCGGCAGCCAGTTGGCTGCGGCGTAGCAACAGCTTGGGAAAGTAATGGCGACCGGAAGTCCAAAACCAAAAGCGGGATGGCAAGTGACGGCTGGCCAATAGTCGTGCGCGGCGGCTTGTTCAGAAAATGGCGCCACTTTTCCCAAGATAGAGGATCTTTACTCTCAAGCAGAGCCGTGTATAGAGAGAGTTTGGTCAATGGGAGGAGCGGGCAGAACCAGGGCGTGCACCAGACGCAGATAGAGTGCTTGTCATGCTCTCTTCGCCAACCAGAAGCCGAAAAGAATCCTCTATCGGTTGTAGCTGAGAAACAGTTTTAACAAGAGCATAAGGGTAAAATGTAGTAACTCTTCATTGTTAAAAATATGGTGCACTTGACGTTTCGATCAAAAAGATGTAAGAAACGAACGTGCTGTTCGAACTCTGTTTTGCCCGGACAAAGTGTCACCGCTCGGACCAGCAGATTCCCGGCCTTCACCGCTGGCGTACGGATTATGTCGATCGTTCCGCTCGACGTACTCTTCCACCATGATTTTGGATGACCGTAATTGAAACATCACCTGCACCATATTTTTAGTCACCAAGGTTACTCCGACGCACTTATTAATTTCGTTCCCGCGACCACCACCAGGGTATTATTTCGGCTTCTCTTTGGCCACATTCGAATCTTTTAAGGCTCCCTGGAACACAGCCAGCCCGCTTTCTGCTGAGGCGCCTCCTCATTTACCCCCTATACTTCCCAAGGAATGGCCCAACTCTCTTTATATACGGCTCTGCTCTCGACCTAAGGAATCCACAAGGCTGTGCAACGCACTCGGTTCTAACCGGATTAGAGCAGTCGAAGGCACTGATCGGTTTCGCTGGTAATTGTAAACGCTTGGAATAAGGGTGATCATCGTGACACTGCAATTTTAGCGCTGCCTTATCGGCTACATTGGCTCTTAGAGTCGCCGGTGCTATGACTTAGGTAAGGCAAAATGAAGGGGCTGCGTCTTGCTAATAAGTAAATTGCTGCTTCCTAACTGCATTTCTATCATCTAAGAAATCACTGTCCCCCATTCCATACTCCCATTCCTGCACATGACCTCGAGTAAAGGTAGTGGATGGCCATTTATAAATAAAACAACACAGGTGCGGAATTGCGGTTTGCATCGAATAGCACAGTGTCATTGCTTACTTTGACACCGATGAAAAAACGGTTGCCATGGCTTTCGCTTGCACTGTCAAGGTTATGAATGGCCGAGTGCCATAAATTGAACCGGTAGTCGCACACCCCTGTTAAAAAAAATGTATTGTATTTCCCTCACACACTTGTAAGAATCGAGACACACGGCCCAAATGTTTTGTAACGCGTACAAAATGTCATAGCATAATGACAGAGCATTGTGTCTATCTCTCTCTCCCTCCCTCTCTTTCTATTTTTATGTGTTTTTGTCTTTTTTCCTTGGTCTCGGGTTTCATATTTTGGGGATTCACCACCTCTATACTACATTCTTGCACTCCTTCCTGAGATTAATCACCCTAGTTTCCCGATTAATAAGGGGCTCTTTCGGTAAGCACCGGGGACAGCTGTAATAATGGACACCGCCAACGCTCTTAAAAAGCGGTGTAGCCATTACACTCCTTGTCACATATAAGACACCCTAAAACTTAGGCTTGACGTGGACTGCATTGACGTCGAACTGACGGTCCCAACGTTAACGAGAGGCTTGCTGACGGTGGTATATAACATATTAAACAGCTAAAGTGCGTATCAAAGACTACCGAAAAGAAACATTAAAGCTTTGCTGTAGGGCCAAAAAAATATTTTTTTTTCCGTCAGCCACATGTACAGTAGCTATTTTAACTAGTTGTGCAGCTCGGCTATCAAGCCGCTCGTGGAATTTAGTAGCGTCGGTTCAACGTCAGTATGTTGTACTTCGAACTAAAGTTTTTGAGTGTATGATATGCGACAAGGGGTGTAAGTATGTACCCTTTCTTTCTCTGTGAAATATTCACCATTTCTTTCTTTTTTCTTCTGCCACTTTCTTTCTCAGAGACGAAAACGGAGCCAATGTCCGGCAGTTCCGGCGGCTTCCGGTTCCCGCTCAGGAGAACCTGGTGTTCATCGTCCCTGCGCTGCTCTCCGCCTTGGTAGTGCTCCTCGTCCTGGTGTTCCTCTACTTTTACTGGAGAAGCAGGCACCCGTCACCGACACCGCCTCCGAAAAAGGTTAGCTAAGTGGCTCCAACCCACCATCCAGCGAGTTATCGGAAAGATGTTTCACCTAACAATAAAATAGAAACTGAGGAGGATTTTCAAAGTCAACCTAGAATCTCGTGCGAAGAACTTTTTTTAATCTACTCGGTTTTCAAGTGAGTGTTTGTGGAACGCGTTTACAAAATTGGTTACGGTAGGTGTCTGAACTATATATGGCCTATTATAGTTAAACTAATTGATTATCGTGACAAGGTCGCTCTGCAAAGAACGCACTCTAATTTAAGACGCACGGACCTTATAAGAATTTGGCTCGACAAGAACTTTTCACCTCAAACCAGGCTTTCGCGTTCTAAACTTTGGAAACGCGGTAAAGAATTGCAGTGAAAAAATCTTAAAACAAGGTAAGTTATACTGTGACAAGAGGATCTTCCAGTACGACTTTTCTGGAAGACCGATCTGTTGAACTGGAAATGTAATAAAGCATCGCGCGATTGACTTTCATGAGATAGCAAGGAACGACCTGTGCGAGTTGCTTCGCGGCTTTCTTTCTTGGTCACAAATTTTCGAAGTGTGCTAAGCGAGGTATTTTACTTGATAACGCTAACATGAGTGACAGTAAAGTCACCCTAGTTGAGGAGACGTGGTTACCACCAGAGATTCCAACCAATGAACCCGTGGATAACAGTTTTTTTGTCTACCGTAAAGACAGATTTGTAAAAAAAGGACGAGTGTTTTGGTTGCTGTCAAAATCTATTTTTCGGCATCTGCAATTAATATTGACGTCGAAATGGAAATAGCTGGGACCAAACTAAAAATGTGGCATATGGATTTTGTTATAGGCGTCTGTTACCATCCTCCGACTTTTTATTGTTCCTTCGTATCAAAATTAAACGTGGCACTTGACAAGGTCTTTTCTGATTACCCTAGCGCAATTGTTGTTCTCGTCAGGGATTTTAATTTTCCAGGCATTGACTGGGTATCTAAAATTCTGACCCCCTCGCCTTGTAATAAAAAGAAGTGTCTTGAGTTTATGAATGTAATGAGCAGTTTCGGTCTCCACCAAATTGTCAAGAAACCTACTACGCGTGACTAAACTCTCGATTTACTTTTAATACCCGCACTGATTTCATGAGTGACATGAAAATTTTGTTTTTGAATAGTGACTGCCCTTTTTTAAATATAAACATCTCTGTTGATGTCCATGTTTCTGGAACGTCAGGAAAAATAATTCGAAACTTTTCCAGAGTCGACGCCGTCAGTATCAGCGGAAATATCTTAAAATAAATTTCGTGTTTTGAGCGTTCGTTTAATACAAGTTCAGTGGAACACAACTGGTGCATTTTTAAGAAAATGATCCATGATCCTATTTATCGATACATTCATAAATGTCGGAATATTTAATTTATCATCAATTTGGTTTATTATTAATATAAAAAGAATGCTAAGAAAAAATATTATTCTCTTCCAGTCCTCTGAGTAGGGCAAGTTTGATGCTTAATGGTCTTGTTTTCAGGATTACATTAAAATCTGTAAAAGTAAATAAAGGCGAGCAAATTATTTTGAAAAGAATCTTTACACTATTCTAGCTCAAATCCTAAACACATTAAAAATATTTACCTTCCTACAAAAAAGCATGCCCGGTTGTCCTAGAGTCGAATGGAATACAACGTGGTGACAATGAAGAGTGTGATAAATCTAATGAATATATCAGCATTGATTTTCACAGGAGAAACTTTCCCAACACCACTATTACCTTCCAGTATGCCTTCGGAGAAATAAAGGCTGTAACCATTTCTCCAGAAGGAATTTTTGTATCTAATACAGTACCTCCCAATCAGCTCATTTCCTTGCTGTCACGGGAACAACAACACATTCTTAAATATAGCCAAGCACACTTCGTCTTTGTATTTGAGTGAAATGTTTTATCAATCCCTCACCACCGGTAGCCATCCCAACCACTGAAGACAGGCTGACGTAATTCCTATTCTCCAGGGAGGATCTTCTGATGAACCTAGCAACTATAGCCCTATTTCTTTAACAAGTTTCTGTTGCAAACTCCTGGAGCATAATTTTTTACAAACATTATACAAATTTTAGATTCAACCATGTTGTGTTTTTTGTAATCTTCGTGGATCTGAAAAAAAAAAACAATCCTGTACAACGCAGCTTTTTTACTTGGTTAGTGATATTCATTATAACCTCAATACACTTACACAAACGGACGCTCTGTTATTGACTTTTCAAAGGCTTTTGATCAGGTGCCACACTTAAGACTTATCGCAAAACTAAGCCGCTTAAAAATTTACTCAGTAGTAAATATTATATAAAAACTTCTTTACCACAAGACCCCAGTCTGTCAGACTGTGTGAAACAACCTATTCTTTACTAGTTATTTCAGGAGTACCCCAATGAACCGTACTGGGCCCATTGCTTTTTCTTATTTACATTAATAGTATTAATTGCCAACTTAGAATCAGTGTTCGTTTGTTTGCCGACGATGATGTTATTTATCACTATATTACCAGTGAAGGCGGCTGCAGGGCATTGCTAGATGACCTATGTTTAATTTAGAAGTTGTGTGCTGATGGGCTGATGTTTATAATTCACCTTGAATCTAAATATATATTGTTTCTCGAAATCGCGTAGTCCAATCATTTATTCCTGTCAGCTTGCTTCCCATCCACCAGAAAAAAAGGTCGTTATTTTGAATACCTTGACGTTAATTTAACTTCCGACATGTCATGGAAAACTCATATTGAACACCCATCGTAAACCGGAGACACGGCAAAATAAAAAAAAAAACCGGACAAAACAACAGCAAGTCTCAAAAGACTTGCTGTTGTTTTGTCCGTTTTTTTTCTCGTGGTCTCCAGTTTACGATGGAAGTTCTTCACCAGCTCGCCTGTGCTTTTACCCTTTCTTCATATTGAACATATAGCTTCAAGTGCAAATAAAACCTTAGAATTCCTAAAAATGCATCTTTATCAAACTCACCAATAGTCAAACGGCTGTCATACTGCATCCTCGTCATATCCAAAGCGGAATACCGCTCCACTTTCTGGAACCCTCATCAGACTTATCTCTCCGACATAGAAAGAAACAATTAAAAACATCGCGACTCGCTTCATTCTGCACGGCGATTCACCATTGAAGCATTTAGATACAAAAAAACTCAATCTCATTACCTCCCCTTAAAAAAACAAAACGCCAGGCTGTAGACACATTTTTTTTATAACATGTTTTAGAAACCTTGAACCCAGTCGCGGAACTCTTCTCAGCAGCTAATCATAATTCCCCTCGTCGTCACGATTGTCATAAGCTCGTATAGCCTCTTGCCAGAACTAATGCTTAAAAATTCACCCCTCATTTTGTGTATAAGTGATTGGAGATGACTTTACTGGAATCTCTCGTCAACAATAATTGGTCATCCCTTGTTTTCAACAGAGCTTGCTGCCGCATGCGTTTCTTTGCCTAGATGTTGCCTTATAATCATTGAAGGCGAGCGGCGTTTGATAAGTTTATCTACGTTTGTACTAACCTTATACGTGTCAATGGCGTTTATGTTTTGCATCCCTTATATAATGCACCACAAGGGCCCTTAAAGTATAATAAGTGAAATAGCTGAAATAAAAATAAAATTAACTAGCCCTGTTCGTCTGCATGCGTCGCCAGCTTTCTGCCCGCTTTCATCCTCAGACAACGCAACGCAAGCGGACTTGCGACCAATGTGAGCAAAAAGGACTCCGCCATATAACAGCAAACGGTCGTTATGGTTTAAGTTGGTTCCTCTTTTTGAAATCTTGGGCATTTCTATATGTCTGTGCCGGGGGCAATCATCTGCTTCTTGCGCAGGAGTCGTGGTGACATAAGAACGACGTCGAGCTCTGATTGTGTTTGATTGAAGGGATAGTGGGTAAAACTCAATGTTAGATGCCTTCAGGTCATATCCACCATATTTTGTAATTTCCAATCAACCAATAAGAGATCGGCGTTCTGCCACCATCGCAACCCCTATCTAAGAAGCAGACAAACTTGCCGCTCTGCATAGGTTTGCTCAAAGCTGAAGAGACGCCGGGCGTGGCGAAGTTTCTTCGAGAATCTTAGCATATCGCTTCGAGGTCAATGAAATCACTGCATTAGCTGATAAGAACGTCCCAGAACGAATCGCGGCGCAAAATGGTGTTTAACCTAAAAGTCCGCCGCCCCTACGTGTCTTCGGTTGTCTGTGACTATTAGCAACATGATGGACCAAAAGCGTCACTGTGCTCAAAGTTCGCGATTGGCCGAAGCACAACTTTTGCCATAATAGATAATGACTGCCTAATCTCCGGTTCATGGCCGAGGCAAATCTTTGCAATCGCGGCGAGGCAATTTCAAATTCTGCCAATCATGGCGAGACAAATCCTGGCCGTGACGTCACGAAGTGAATACACAAGAGAGGGCGCCACGGAAGCATTTTCGTGCTAATAGGTTAGATTTCCGAGACGTGCTTTTTGAATTAATCCTCCGGCGTGGCTGCGCGCCTTGCGTTCTAGAGCAGCAAACTCAAAGGAGTCGGTAAGAAAGAACAAATTGCATAAACATCATTAAAGGAAAAAAAGAACTGAAGTTGGTTTGTGTTAAACTTTCAATTAAGCTAAATAATAGTCATTG
>JAZHYW010060579.1:0-27743 GCA_037355805.1 Ixodes ricinus | reverse complement strand
GTCAGAGTTATCGAATTGACCGGGTCTTTTCGGAGAATGGACCTCTCTTCCTTGAAATTGTATTTTTTGGTGGCGCTCAAACGGCTCTAAGTGCGCAAACGAGCAGTCGCTCAGGCGCCAGAATATAAGACAGCCTCCAACTCTTGCATATGTCAAGTACGGCAGTTCTGTAAACGTTCGTCCGACCAATAGGTCCACTGCCTGGGCTTCATCCATGACAACAAGAATTGGAACGTCCTTCGCTGGGACACCATCAATCTTTATGTCAACCTTGCATCATCCAATGCTCCTAGACGCAGACACACTGCTGCTTCCAAAACTTACAGGGGTGTTGACTCCTGAACAAGTTCTGTACTATATCGAGCTGCCGCTGACGCACGAAGTAAACAGCCGGAGCTGCCCCTGTCAATGAGTCCTATGAGGGAGAGCTTGTTATTTAGTATAACTTGCTTCAGCAAAACACCAACTCTTATTGTTTTATTTGATGGTTTACTTACTGTGTTTGCTACGTTACGCTCTGATTGTGCCACCTCTCTGCAATGACGTTAGGTATGGTCAGTTCCGTTGCAGCGCAGGTACCTCAAGGGTCGTTTAGGCTGGGGGCAGTCCCGTTCCATGTGGCCGTACTGGTTGCAGTTGTGACACTTCCGTTCTCCTTTTTCATTGAAAACTGGCGGCCGTTGGTCAGTGGTGTTTCTTGCATCGCCAGTTTTCCTTGCGTGGTTCGGACCTCGGTCTTGGGTACTCGCCGCATCGGTCATACTCTTCCTGTCACGTGGACCACAAAACGGTCTTGCCTTTCGCGTTCGATCCTCTCAAAATCTTGGATATCGTGCAGGAGGTCGTCATCATTGTCATGAGTTTTCCTCAACAGCACCGTACTTAATTGTCTTGAACGCAGGCCCGTTATACCTTGCTCCCGTTTATCGCATAAGTCAAGTCCCGCCTCCTTGATCAAACAAACCTTAGAGTGAAAGTAGGACGTTGTACTTTCGCTCCGTTGTTGGACGCGATCCTGCATGCTTCTCCAGAGTTCCGCTGCACACGTCTGGCCTACAAAGGTTCTGCGAAAACGGTCCTCGAACTCTTCCCACGAGGTGATGTCAGCACTGCGTGCGACTAGCCAATCTTTGGCGGCTCCCATGATGTGGGACTCGGCGCTCTCGAGGAGAAATGATGACGGCCATTTATGGAGCGTCGCCATTCGCTGCAGGTTCTCCACCCATTCACGAGCTCATGCCGCGTCCTCACTGCCGTCAAATTTCAAAATGCTCTTACCCAGGTCGGACATTACTTGGAATGTCGCCACGCCTTGTGATTCCACCGCCGCTGATGACGTCGTTGCTATCGTCGAAATCAGGCGTTCCAATAAGTCCTTCAGCAGACGATCTTTTTGCACGATGACGTTAAGGAGCTCACGCACGGAGACTCCATCGCCTTGATCGGCGGCTTCGGCTGAGCTGGACTTGTGTGGAAGCTTGTCCTTGTCCATCTTAGACTTAGTCATGCAACTTGAATCTCGTAGTCTTTTCTGGCAGTCATCGATCCATATCCCACTTCTGAGATGTTATCTTCTTGATCTTGGTTCATATCTGAAGGTTGAAAGAGGCTACCCACATTGATGGAAAAGAAGATAAGGGTAACGTTTGATACAAAGTGCGGTTGGGGTAGACACACAGGCTGAGGTTCCGTTCATGGTTCTCACACAGGCATTCGAGTTTTACACGTGCGCGTGCACACACAGTGCTCCTGCCGCACGAGGTAGCGTCGTCGTCTTTTAAGGGGGGGTCGCTTACTTGTGGGAAAAGACTATAACTATAATCCCTCAGGTGGTAAAACTCACGTGAAGATTATCCCACTATAGTTCCTTGGCTCCTGTAACTCACGTGCACTGACCGCATTAGTGTAGCTTTTACAGCTTTACAAAAGTAAATTTTAAAGCCCGAAAAAAATAAACCTTGTATATAGGTGGTTTTCTTTAAAGCTTTACAGATTTGTTTCGAAGAGGCCGTGAAAGCTACACTTATGTGGTTTGTGCAGGTGACTTATACGGGTAGGGGGACAGTCTATAGAGGGCTAATCATAACAATGAGTAGGCTAATTAAGTCAAATTTGTTATTTAACTTTTTTAATTAGTGAAAGAAGTCATATGGTTCCATTTAGAAATTTGTTGAGTGTGATGGAAAACCACTAAATCAACTTTTTTCAGGAGGATATAACGCAGGGCCAGCATTTTACGGAGTTCCGTAAAAACGCTCCACTTGGACGCGTTTCTAGGTTTCGGTTCCTATTCGGAGCGCATCTTTGCTCCCGACGTCCTGCTCCCCAGTGGCTGAGACGCGCAACACACGTGCGCCCTACTCCCATCCATTCTACGAGGGAGGCGAGGGGTGGCTTCGCGCCACGATCACCACAGAGCAGGACCTCGGGAGCAAAGATGCGCTCCGATAAGAAACCGAAACCTAGAATCGCGTTCAAATTGAGTGTTTTGCAGAACGCCGTAAAGTGCTTTAGTGGTTTTCGATTATGCACAGCAAGTTTCTAATTGGGTTTTTACAAATTAAAGGTTAATTAACAAAATATACTTAATTATTCGACTGATCGTTACGATTAGCACCTATACTATTTCCCCCTGGCTGTATAACTCACCTGCCCAAACCACGTAAATGTAATCTCAAGTTTTTTTTTTTTTAACAGATCTTTAAAGCTTAAAGAATAAACACACTTTTGTAGCTTGCGGTGAATAGTAAAGCATTGGTAACCCGAAAATGTGTTTAGATTGAGGAGCTTAATAAACTTGAGAGTTTACCTTATACAGGAGAGAAGCGAGGATCCGTGATGCTGCAGTGTGCTGTCGCTGTAACGCACCTTGAGTGGCTTCACTCTATAATTACTACGACAAATCTGACAAACAACCTTTAAAAAGAATAGTAGATTTCTTGACAATTTTTTAAAATGTTTATTGCAATGCTAGCACTATTAAGAAATCATGAACCTCCGTGCTCCCCATTCTACAGCGTTCCCGCTAAACTCCAAGATCCTTGTGTAGAAGCACGCTTTCCATGGGGGCAAAGAGGTGCATGTTGTACAAAAAGGGCCCTCCTCCGCTGTAGTTCTCCCTCGACGCCCAAAACTAAAGCAGTTATACTGGCCTTTATACCAACCGCTATAATAATATATTTTTAAAGCGCTTGAAATAACGCAATAAGGCTTACGGGGTTAATTGGTCCACGCCGGCGGAAGTAGGGGTACCAGCGGAAAGTTGTAACTACGACTCTACGTAACTAAAATTTACGGGAATTTTTTTATATACTGTAAACGACTAAACTTTCGCGAGGACCTAATTTTCGCGAATTTCGCGAATCGCCTACAATTCCCGACAAATGCGTCCCGCGAACGATTCGTTCCATATGTTAACGCTACGGAAGCTACACTCGATTCGTGAAAATTAGAACCCGCGAATAGTTTCAAATTTTCAGTTTTGGCCCAATTCGCGAAAATTTGAGCCCGCGAAAATTAAGTCGTTTACAGTGTATTAAAATTTATTCGTCGATTTTTCAATGGTGGTTTGTTCTTATTCCTTCAATCATGCTATAGCAGTTGTAACGAGGTCTAAAAACTAAATTCAGATCGGCTCCCGATGACTTGCCACCCGCGTCCGCCGCCGGAGGTCGACGTCCATTGAGGATGGGACCTCCATCGCTCTTATTTGTCTATACTCTGTTTTATCTTAAAATAGACCGCAGCGGTTGCTACAAGCTATTCCAGCAAATCGAGTGCTATGAATGGATCACGTGACTATCCGAAACGCGCATCGCTGCGCACCAACCGGAAATCACGTGGCACTCTTACGGTATTGGATTGGCTTTGGTGCCCGGGGTCCAGGGGAAGGTGGTGAAACGAAGTATAGTTTTAGTTATCTCGGTTTATAATTTCCAGGGTGTAGAACGGAGCAAAACCTACCTTTCTGAAATTTAGCAACATGTATTTCATATTTTACGGCTAATGTTTCAAAAGCTAATTAGTTCAATTTAGGTAACTAACTTTCTAAATGCTTTACATTATCGACCTGAAGGGTGCGCGATGGATAATGTTATCTCGAAGCATTCATTTCTTTTTTGAAGTGCCCTTTGTCTTTAAAGTATTATCCGTCGTTGCTTGAACAACCTATGTAAGCATATGTATGATGTGCTATTCGGTAGTAGAGCGATGTTATCAAATATTCCTTCTAGTATTTGAATCCATATGCTTCATATAAAAAGTTTGTGAGGTATACAATAGAAAAATTGCCCGACTGACATTACATCAAATACAATTAATGAGCGTAAAAACTCAAAAGTGAACATTCGAAAGAAGTCTTTTAGGTTGGGGAGCAACCGTAAGAAGAGACCGAGCAGGTCTTGACACGTAGGGTTCCCCCTATAAACAAGGACTTGCTTGGTGTATATATTTATTTATTATTAATTAGGAAGCAATCTGTTTTTTTCTCTCGTTTTTTCAACGAGCATGCACACTGTATCAGATTTTAGCGAAGATAATTTCCCACTAAATTGAGCGCAGAAACTGTGACGCAATCTCATGTGATACTGTGGCACCAAATCATGATGGCATGTGGTACCGCGACGTCACCTGACCAAATGACCCCGTACAAAGCATACGGTCAGACCAAGGCGAACATGAAAGGTCCGTGGACGGTTTCATACGTACAAAGCTATCGCTTGAAAGGGTTAATTGCGGAATCTTTTAACTAGAGCAGAAAAGTAAAAAGCGAAATTCAATCTGTTAGAATTGAATTTTGGGGGTCAGCCTCAGTGCCGGACTTCTTAATGGTTGCTTTGTAAAATGTACTGTTCTCCAGACCCCAAAGAAAAAATATTTTTTTAAATATTGTTTGGTGTTTCCAGAGGTAAACCTGAGAAACGAGAAAACGGCCGCGATGCGTCCTGAAGGACCACTGAATTTAGTTAATATGGCAAACCAGCGGCCGAATTAAATTTTGGAATGATAATTTATTTGCAGCTTTTTTCGTGTGCCGACAAACGCCATCAGCAGGACAGCCTAGATCACGAACTGCATTACCTATTTCAGGCGACGTACCAGCAAGTGATGCAACACGCTGGATTGTCCGAGGATATCTTCGCCCACGTCGCGTCCCTGAGCGTCGCGTACAGGGCCTTCCAAGGGCTTCCGAGGCCAGGCGGAAAGTGGTGCTGCCCGGTCGGCGTTTTAGCCCCGACCAGACTTTCTTCGTGGCCCACTGCGCCAAGATGTGCGAGCTCAGCGGCAGCGTGAACGGAGTAGTGCCGGCACGCACCAAGTGCATCGTACCCCTGATGCATGATGCAAACTTTGCCAAGGCTTTCAATTGCTCCGCCACCTCCCACATGAACCCAGAACAGAAGTGTTCCATATGGTGATCGACCCGACACCCACCTAGACAGTGCATCAAAACAGCGGAAGAAAAATTAAGCCTGTGTTTCCTGACTTCCGAGCTGACACCTACATTACACGGATCAGTTAACTTGTTCGGGGAGCAGTCCTCGGAAATAAATTTATAATCTTCGTTATATTACATCATAATGAGTGGTGATCAGTTTTGTGTTGGAATAAGGGAATGTAGTGGAGTGTTCCAAGGGCATATACCAACGGCAGATTGAAAACCTCGTTCTGCAAGCGCAAAAATGTTGAACACGACGTCTGGCTCTGTATGAAGACATCACGAACAGCCGCAATATTCACTTCGAGGGTCGCGCGCGCACCTCGCTGAGCCAGGAGTAGCGCGCCCTGATTGACCTGTTAGAGAATAAGGAGTTCTAGAATAGGGGACCCCTAAGAATAGGGGGCCCGAACGCGGCGTCACTCGTGCTGTCGGCTTATAGAATAGAGTTTCAATACAGAGCGTGACATGATTGCGTCTCTCGCTTGCAGCGCCATTACGGCTATAAAGCGAAATGATTAGATTGAAAAATACTTAGAAAACGTAAAATATTTGAACTTAAAGGAGATATGCAAAAATTTCAGTGCTTTGCTTAAATAATTTGAGAGTTGTTGTCTCGACCTTTCTGAAGTAAAGAACAAAAAAACCCTTTTGCCTGCATGTTCTACTTTTTATTTCAAAAATAAACAAAGAATGATGTTTTCGGCACCTCTCAACTCCTTCACCATCTTCCAAGTCACGCACGCCGTGAGTGGAAAGGGGGACGCGTGGGGTTCTGGTGAAGCTCACTCTCTAGAGCCATCAGTGAGCAGCGAGAACTCACCCGGTCGCGACCACGTGACCACGTGCTTGCGCAGCGCGATCAACATGGCGGAAGGAGCAAAATCTCGTCCGGGTCCGGCCATCCCCGTCCGGTTGGATAAACTTTGGACAGACTTCGGGACAAGAACCGAGATTAACCTCCTCTTTCAATCCCTTGTTCATAATCCAGCAAAAGTAAAGCGCATGATCTGAATACTTCTGAAATTCCCTGACTTAGTAGTTTTACATTCGAAGATTCTATTTCCACGCAAGCGTCCGCAGGGCGTAGCAACACACCCATGTAGGCAAACCTCACTCATGAGGGCCCTCACTCACCCTCACTCACCCTCATCTTCACAGATGAGGTGAGGGTGAGTGAGTTTCTGAACCAGGAAAATTCATGAGTGTGAGGGTGAGTGAGTTTCTGAACCAGGAAAATTCATGAGTGTGAGGGTGAGTGAGGGCCGTGAGGGCCGTGAGGGCTGTGAGGGCCGTGAGTGCGTGAGGGCCGTGAGGGCGGTGAGTGCGTGAGGGGCGTGAGGGGTGTGAGGGCAATGCGTGCGTGAGGGGCGTGAGGGGTATGAGGGCCGTGAGGGCGGTGAGTGCGTGAGGGGTGTGAGGGTGGTGAGTGCGTGAGGGGCGTGAGGGGTGTGAGGGCCATGAGTGCGTGAGGGGCGTGAGGGGTATGAGGGCCGTGAGGGTGGTGAGTGCGTGAGGGCCGTGAGGGGTGTGAGGGTCAGTGAGTGCGTGAGGGGCGTGAGGGGTATGAGGGCCGTGAGGGCGGTGAGGGTGTGAGGGCGGTGAGTGCGTGAGGGGCGTGAGGGGTGTGAGGGCCATGAGTGCGTGAGGGGCGTGAGGGGTATGAGGGCCGTGAGGGGTAGTGGTGAGGGGTGTGAGGGCGGTGAGTGCGTGAGGGGCGTGAGGGGTGTGAGGGCCATGAGTGCGTGAGGGGCGTGAGGGGTATGAGGGCCGTGAGGGCGGTGAGGGGTGTGAGGGCGGTGAGTGCGTGAGGGGCGTGAGGGGTGTGAGGGCCATGAGTGCGTGAGGGGCGTGAGGGGTATGAGGGCCGTGAGGGTGGTGAGTGCGTGAGGGCCGTGAGGCGTGAGGGGTGTGAGGGTCATGAGTGCGTGAGGGGCGTGAGGGGTATGAAGGCCGCGAGGGCGGTGAGTGGGTGAGGGGTGTGAGGGCCATGAGTGCGTGAGGCCTCCTTCAGACGGAGCAACTTTCACAGCAATTTCGGTGTTGCTGGCGGGTTGTTCCCTAGCTTTCCCTAGATCGACACGAATTGCTGAGATCGGGTCCGGCTCAAAACAAGCGAGCAACTCGGAGCAATTCGAAGACGTTGAAAGCGGCTGCATCCAATCAGGGACGCGATATTTTCACGTGATACCTCGTGCCGGTGATGATGACAACAAAAGACTTGGTTCTGGTTTGAAATTGATCGTTTTTCGAAATAAACTGTTTTAATAAACTGAGGGCGATGAGTGCGTGAGTGTGTGAGGAGTATAGGTGCGTGAGGGGCGTGAGGGCGGTGAGTGCGTGAGGACGAGTGCGTGAGGGCCATCAGTGGTGTGAGGACGGTGAGTGAGTGAGGAGTATGAGTGCGTGAGGGGCGTGAGGGGCGTTAGGGCGGTGAGTGCGTGAGGGTCATGAGGGCCGTGAGGGGTGTGAGGACCATGAATGCGTGAGGGGTATGAGTGCGCTATGGGCGTGAGGGACGTGAGGACCGTGAGGGGTGTGAGGCTAGTGAGTGCGTGAAGGGCATACGTGCGTGGAGGGCGGTGAGGCGCGTGGGTACTATGAGTGCGTGAGGGGTGTAAGGACCGTGAGGGCGGTGAGGGGAGTAAAAGGCATCAGTTTGTCAGGGATCTGAGCTCGAATGAAGCGCTTCCATTTGCATGTGGGGCTTTTGCGAGACGATGAGTTCTCTGTGAGGTCTGATTTCGCTTGAAGGCGTAGATAATTTGTGAGTTGTCGCGCGGGTATTGGCCCTTGAGGCCTCTCGCGGCATCTCCCGGGAAGTAAGATCGACGCTCGCCTCGCAAATATTTCGCCGCGCGGATGCTTGGTGCGGTTTGGTTATTGGGTAACGGGTAAAAAGAAGGAGTTTGTGCGAGCTAAGGCTTGCTGCTTGGCGATATTTGATAGCGCGGTTTGCGCAACTAGCGTTAGGTTGGCCGTTTTCTTTGTTATGTTTGACAAAAAAGGAAGCTGGGTCGGAATGGTTAAGAGTTCGCTCGCTCGCCGCTTCAGACAGCGAGTCGCCCGTGAACGGGTGGCGTTTTGCTGGTTGACGGCGGATGAAAAACTGGCGCTGTGCTCTATAGTAGAAGTTACTGCTTGAAGCGCTCTGACTTTAGAAATCTTTGCAGACGGCGCATGCAAACGCAAGTGAACTGCGAGCAGTCGCTCTTAGCCTCTACTCTTTTGTTCTAATTATATAGGCTGTTCGAAAGAAAAAAAAGTACACAAGCACGACTTTGTGGACAAATATCCTCAAAACATCATGTTGATATTGGTTGATTTTGAGCACTAGTACACTCTATCCGGTAACACAATATGAAACGTGATTTCATTATTTCTTTGCATTGAAGAATTGGGCGATCAGTTCGCTGTTTATTTCGTTAAAGAGCGCTGCTGAAAAATCATATTTGCTTCATGTAATCGATCGATATTTATTATGTCAGTCATTCGGTTCGTACGCACTACGTTTGCTGGGAACAAAAAAATTCGGAGTGCTGGGCCTTTGTATGCGCACCTTTCGCTTCCGGCAGAGGGTCACCTGTCGATGAGTAGACTCCGTATCTCCTCAGAAGCACTAATGCCAAAATCAGCGCTTGCAGAAAAGCCGGAATTTCTTGTGAAAACCCGCTAGCTCGTAACTAAACATTATAGAAGTGGTGTTTTAACTTCCCTCAAACACTGTGACCATTTGTAATTATGAATTTTATGAACTTATGGATTGCAAACGTAAGTCACTCGTGATAAAAATCAGCTGCACTGCGATTTGTCCACAGCCAGGAATTATCTTCAAAAACATCTGCACCAATAAATTGGCTTATTATGAATCGAAAAGTCACGCAAAATAGACAAAAAAATGATTAAAACCTAATTGAGATATCAGCACACGAAAGAGCAATTGAATGTAGTAGACATGAGCACATGCAGAAGCGGAAAGCGTGTAAGGCTGTAGGCAAGCTGACGTTCTTCGTGTTTTTTTTTTAACCCTGTCACTATAGCTGTACGTTGCATTTATAAAATGTATTATGCTAAGAAAAAAGCTCTTCAAAGACATGTGTACATTTGCTAATGGTGCTGCCGACAGGATGAACGGCGAATTAGAAATTCCAGGTATGTATTGATATTGTTGAATTACGTGTAAGGTCAAACGGTAAACAACGCTCGGTACTAAGTTTTAGTTAACCCGAGATTAGGACAATTGAATCGGCACCAGAGAAGGGACGTGCGTTCCAAAGTAATGTTTCGGCTCTATAAACGTTGGGGAGTAGTACTTAGTTCGCAGTTATCCAACAGTGCCCAGCTACAGCAGAAACAACGTTGAGCGCTAGCGGCGAGACACACGCACGGTTTCAGTTAGACTGAACCAGTGAGGTATGCACTCGCAATCTTTTATTTCTCTCAAAATTTCACAACAAGCCTTTATGAAATAAATTATATCACTCTAGCACATTATAAAATCTGAGCGCTATATAATATATATATATATATATATATATATATGTTAGGAAGGTGAAGACGACGACGGGGCAGTGGCGCGCACGACCATCTCGCGCCAGGCCCCACGGGCCGGCTCGGCCTCCATAAATCGTATGTCTGTTCTATCATCGTGTACTGTCCTGTCCTTTCTGCTGCCGACAGCATCACCCTTACAATGTATATATATATATATATATATATATATATATATATATATATGTGACATGGTGTCACGTGCGTTACTGTGCACGTATTCAATGTGGGCGTGAATGTTTGTGTTTTGTTCGTCAACACATATACACGTACAGACGTGGGCAGGAGTTACACTTCTGCGGAACACTTTTTTAGGTTGTGCAACCTAGGCCTATGCGCGTGCGCGTTTGCGTAATTTGTTTGTATGTCTGTGTGCATGTTCCTTAATTTTTTCTCTCTCGCTCTTTTTTTCTTCCAAATATTGAAATAATTGTTATGGAGTAACCTACACTGTTTGTAGGATGCCAACATCTCCAAAAATACGCCATTAAATAAAGAAGAAAATAATCGTGAACATTTCGTCCTGCGAATAATTCACCCCATGGTAATGAATATATAGCACATCAACCCGAATCGCGGAAATTCGTGCTTGTGAAAATTCTATGAAACCGGCACTTTGAGAAATTCGCGAAATAAAGTCGTTTAAATTATACGAGTATACAGGCCTATTTTCAATGCTTGGCGTAAGTCCATGAAGCAAGCACTTCGCCGAATTTTTAATAGGGGTCCTTTCATATAAAACATAATTATAGTCGAGATTTACTCAAAATAAATAAATTTATCATAAATGTGCGCGGTCAAATTTGCACGTAGTAAAGTCATCGCTACCAATCATACATGTACGTAACGCGTTACAAGTAACCGAGTTACTTGTACCTAGTTACTATTTTCGGTAACGAGCAACGTATTGTAGTTACTTTTTTAGAAAAGGAACGAGTAATGGTATTTAGTTACTTTGAAGGCCAAGTAACGAGTAACGGTATCTCGTTACTTTTGAGAAGTAACGTGTACAACACCGCTTAAACGGCCTTGTAATTATTCTAGCCTGAGTATGCGTCTATTGTGACAAAGGCAGATGGGCAACCCGAAAAACAACTAAACAGTATGACAGTACAGCAACGTATATCGCTGAACACGTCAGTCGAACAGTTCGACTGACATGTCCAGCGAGAAATGTTGCTGTACTGAACTCTACAGCTGGGAATGTCCTTCACCCAGCGAGCACAATCAGGTTCGTTGGTTGAACCTTCTAGAAACGGGTACGGACCGAATGTGAACCCGGAGGTTGCAAACACGGGAACGCACATAACCCATTACCCGTTGTCCTCAATGAAGGCGCAGTTCTCCAAGATTCACCACCTCTTCTGAAGCACAACACTGCCGTTCCTTCGAGCGCGTCGGTATAGAACGACTCTTCAGCGTCGCCGGAGATGTATTCCCAAGGAAGCGGGGAAACATAACTAATGAAAACTTCACAGGCAGCTGCTGCTTAAGGGCATGACTACTAAAAAAAACAATAAACTATGAAACAAAAACAGTTGTGTATTGGGTCGTCAAAGTAACGTGGAAAGTAACTCGTTACTTTTGAGGTAACTTACGCGTTCCTTCCGAGAATCGGTAACGAGTAACGTATTTAGTTACTTTTTGAGCGAGTAACGAGTAACGGTATTTAGTTACTTTTTGGGGTAACGTGTACATGTCTGCTACCAATCAACTCAAAATTTTAGTAGTCTTCGTAAAAAAATAACCCGGGACCGCTTTCCTTCCTACCGGTAGCGCGAGCCGAAATACAACAATTACACGACTGGTAGGAAAACAGTGGGAACGAGATGAAAAGAATCGGGAATGTTAACGAGGGTAGAAAGTTGGGCAAGTTGGTGATTCATAGTGATTAAAAAGCGCAAAAAGACGACGGACACAGAAGAAGACACAGACACAGCGCGCCGATCCCAACAAGTTTGTTGGGGATCGGAAATGTTTTATTTTCTTGGGGATCCCCCAAAGAGATGAAGGACCTGACGGGCTGTCATGACTTCAGATCGGAGGTTCTCGAAAAAGTACACATACGTTTAATATTTACCGTCGTATGTTTTTTTCAACAGGATGAAATTATATTCATAAAATCTGTGACCCTTGTCGTAGTAAGCACAGCAGAAAAAGACAACAGCAGAAACATATATGCACAAAGATATAACAAAAACTGAATTTGGATGCTTAAAAAATCAAAGCTGCTTTTTCATGCCGGACAGTGTTAAGTAAATAGAGCTAGGTATAATAAATATAAAAGCAAACCAACTAAAAAAAAAAGCTTATAAAAGGCGCGTCTTTCTCGGCCACTTGGCCAAGGTGCAAAATGAGTCAAAGGGAAACAAACCAAAAGATAAAGCATCCCCTCCCCAGGGCCGCAGCGCCTTGGTGACTGGTGACCGAGCGGCGGAGCGGCGGACGACGGCGCCGGCTATTTTTCAAGCGCACATGCACGCCGACGGTGGCGACTCGCGCCTCCGCGCACAACACCAGCGTCAACGCACCAACTGCGGTGACAGCACAAACTATTTTTGAGTTTGAGTGATGACCTAGCATTAGTTAGGCAAAATTATCGATAAATTGACTATCGATACTACCGACAGTTTTACGATAGTCGACTATCAACAGTTTTACTATGGTCGACCGTTGATAGTCGCTATGAATAGTACTATCGATAGTTTTCCGATAGTCAACTATTGATGGTACTATTTATAGTTTTACGATAGTCGACTATTGATAGCACTTTCAAAAGCTTTTTTTATAATGTAACTTAGATACTATTTCAGAAGTATTCTCTTGATATAGTTTTTCGAAAGTACTATCGATAGTTCTTCAGAAGTATACTGTTGATAGTTTTTCTGAAGTGCTCTCGATAGCTTTCCAGAAGTGCACGGCTGATAGTTTCTCGATGATTTACTGTCATTATGTTTACAACCGTATATGTATCGCTTTTCTATAGTTTTTTTATTATTGTTCCTTGATAAGCCTGCTGAAGGCTCCCGTCGTGAATTCTTAATTCTTATGAGCATTGGAATATTTCCTGGGTTGCCTTTGGCAACCCAGGAAATATTTGACATTATCAAGTTACTATTACCAACGTTACTCAAATCTATTATCAATGGTACAGTATCAATAGTTTTCAATAACCGATTGCCGATAGCACGCAATCGATATTTTTGCGGTAGTCGACCATCGATAGTGTCATCTATAGTTTTTACGGTACTCGGCTCCGGATGTATTGATAGTTTATACATATGTACCGACAGTCAACCAACGATCGCATACTATTGATAGTTTTATAATAGTATGCTATTGACAGCACAGGGTTTCAGCAGATTGTGTTCGCACTCCGATAACGATAGGATGCGGGCGCAAACACAGTTGTCGGTTGTCGACGTAGCGCGTATCGCTATCAGAGCTGCAAAAATATCTGCTGAAAAATATACAAATCCACCTGTTCACAGACTGCACTGAGGTGAAGTCCCTATATGATATTCACTGGTAACAAAAAGCACATCGAGGGGCTTTACACCGAGGCCCTTAAGCGCCTTGTCGGTCCGCCAACGAAACAGCGCCGCGCACGCCATCAAGAATACTTGCACGACTCTACAAAGAGACGACGGGACCGCTGTAACGATACGATGGATGCTGGGACACGATGGGCACCCCGGCAACGAGCGGACCCACGCGCTGGCGACCGACGCTTCACAACACCGCTCCTGGCACGGGGACCCAACGTGGCTGACACCCTTCCAGAGACCCCGAGGAGCGCTGGAGCCGCCGCCAACGAAGACGGCAGGGCCTGCTTCCTACAATCATACCTTGGCAAACCTCACTCATGAGGGCACTCACTCACCCTCACTCACCCTCATCCTCACAGGTGAGGTGAAGGTGAGTGAGTTTCTGAACCAGGAAAATTCATGAGTGTGAGTGTGAGTGAGGGGCCGTGAGGGCCGTGAGGGCTGTGAAGGCCGTGAGGGCCGTGAGGGCGGTGAGTGCGTGAGGGCGTGAGGGGTGTGAGGGCCATGAGTGCGTGAGGGGCGTGAGGGCTGTGAGGGCGTGAGGGCGCGTGAGGGCCGTGAGGGCGTGAGGGGCGTGAGGGCCATGAGTGCGTGAGGGGCGTGAGGGCGTGAGGGCTGAGGGCTGTGAGGACCGTGAGGGGTGTGAGGGCCGTGAGGGCGGTGAGTGCGTGAGGGGCGTGAGGGTGAGTGAGGGTGAGTGAAGGGCTGAAGGTGAGTGTGAGTGTCAGTGTGAGGGTGAGTGAGGGGTTGAGGGTGAGTGTAGCTGTGAGGGTGAGGGTGAGTGAGGGGCTGACGTGAGTGTGGCTGTGAGGGTGAGGGTGAGTGAGGGCGACCTAAAATGCCGACCTCTGCAGTACAGTACAAGGGTGTTACAGGGCTAATTTTGCTCTACAAAACCCTAGGGGTGTTACAGGGCTGAATCTCAGAAGTGCTAAAGGGCTGATTTACGCCCTTACGGGTGTTTTTCTTTCTTTTTTTTTTTCTTTTTTTACTGTATTCATAGGCGTAGACTATGGGGGCAACGGGGCTCGTGCCCCCCTGGTGAAATCCAGGGGGGCAGAGCCCCCTCCGGGCCCCGGCCTTGATCTTTTCTTTTTTTTTTTGCTTGTGTTTGTTGTTAGTTTGTCTTTGATAATTTGTATTTTGTCTTAAATGTATAATACTTCACCCATGTTTGTGCACCACACGATAGAACGCTAGGTTGTTAGTGGGCACTAGAAAATAAACCATTATTATTATTATTATTATTATTATTATTCCGAGAAGCTGTTTACGTGCCATGTAACGAGCTTCTAGTAGTAGGATGTAAACAAAATAACGCCCACGTTGCCTTTATTGACAAAATACGTGGGAAATGGAATCCCAGCCTGCTTGCGTTAGCTTCAATCTCCAGTTCTGGCGAAAACATAACGCGCAGCCACCCCCCCCCCCCCCCCCCCCCCGGGGAACTTCTCAGCCTGCCCCCTCCGGGAAAATGGAAAGTCTACGCCGCTGACTGTATTGGTTAAGTTATTTTTTTTACAGTGCAGAGCAAATTGGAACATTTTGATGGCTGACTGCTGTCACGCTGTCTAAATGTCCACACACGTCAATTCGTCGTCTCTTGTTTGCTCACATAAGTGTTAATGCCTTCAATTTGTCGTGCTGCTGCTTTTCATTTCACTTATTTACCCTATGGCCATGTCACGTTTGACGTTTGTTCACTCGATAAATAGCAATTTCTTTGAAAACAGTTGCCATTTCAGAAAAGCAAAAAAAGTATGCAATCAAACGACGGATGCTCACCGAAGCTCAGATGAGGCACCATGAGGTCAGTGCAGCCAAATCGCCTGTGAGGAACCACAGGAGCCGCATCGTGTGGTACGTCGGAGGAGGCAGAGGCCATCGCGCTCTGTTTAACTTATGTTTAACTGACCAAGCACTGGGCTTTCGACAATCGAAACAACGACGTCAGAACCGCTCCAAGCACAACACGGACTACCCTTCGACGCCCAGGACGCAAACTATATGAAAAACGGAAGATTAGGAGAGTTCACTGCAGCCCTTGTTTGTCGAAGCACGGGATAAAAAGCCGCGATTGAGAAGAAACAGGGGCACAAACAAACACAAGTATCTTATCGAAGAGAGAGATAGAAACGGCATGCAGTTCGCAGCAACTTTACGCTTGCGTTTTTTTCCCTTTCCTCCTCTCATGTGCAAGGTAACTGGTTTCACCATAATTTGAAAAGAACCCCTCCGAGGGACACGCGGAGAGTGCTCCGCCTGTTGGAGATCTTTGTATATTGCTCCCAAGTCAAAAACGAGCAGTATTTCTTTTCTTTTTTCTTCTTTTTAAAGAGTTACAAAAGTTACATTATTCGAATATGTGATGGCATTCCATATAGTGTTTCTATACAGCGAAGGCTACAAGTGAGCTGCTCACTCAAGGACACACCAAGGCTAGAGGAAATCGCGCAGCAGGGACAACAACTGCCAAAGGCAAAGAGCTCGGGACCTGATCACTAATAGCGTACACAAGTTCGGGTTTTGTGTAACGTGTATGCGAATACCGTGTATCTCAGTATATTACGCGATCGATGAAATTAACCGGAAATATCGCGCGCAGTCGGAACGTGAAGAGCTGCCTCGATGAAGGGCAACGTGGCGGGTATACATGGCTGCGGGACGATAACAAAAAATAACTGCGGGACGAAAAACAAAAATTCCGAGGTGAACAAAAAAAAAACGAATGTGCGGGGTGCAGTTATAACACCCGAATAGATTCAATAAAGTCAAGCGTACAATAAATATCTTAAAACACACTTTTTTTGTTTTATTTTTTGACGTGAGCGAGTCGTACTGCTCACTAATCACGAAAGACACGGAGTTTCCCCGCGGACATGACGCAGGGCCAGAGATTTGTGACAGGTAGCTTTTAGTTCACTTATCCGTCCCCACGTGGCGTATTCACCTTCAACTTTTACGCCGTGTGCAAATTCCCGTCAAAGCGGAGTGTGTGTCGAGAGAAAAAAAAAAAACAGTAACTTCAAAGATTAAAAAATGACAAGATAATGAGTGTCTCGCGGTTGCAACATACTGATAACTTTATCATTCTCCCTTACCACTTCATGGCGGTCGAAGGAAGAACATCGGAACTTCTAAACAGCTTCGCAGAAGTCATCGCACACATTTCTATGGTTCTTACTTCTTATAGAGTTTCCTTGGAGTGCGATATAGTTAGGTACCTTCAGAAGTAACTGTGATGTGAGTGAGCGCAGGGCATAAAGCGTATGTTGTTAGTGGTTGATTCCGCGAAGGGCGTATCTAAGGATGGATTGTCAGCTTATGTATTTCAGGCACGTAATTTTTTGCGCGTTTATTTATATACACTTTCCGCCTGGTGCAATGTTGTCACCAATAAAAAGAGCAGATAAATCTATAACAAAAAATAAACGTTTAATTGGGCGAACATGTGCCTCAAACTTAAAGACAAATGTGCCACGTATCTTGCGTCGGCGACGGAAGGGTGAGTGACCCGAACCAGCGCGTTAGCGCTACTTTCATTCACGCGACACGTTCAGGAATGTTCTGAACAAGACACACTCGATGACAGCCATGAATGAGCTGGAATTTCTTAAAATAATACAGAAATAACAAAAATAAAGATCTGGGCCGAGCGGAATTGAAACCCCATTCCTCTGCGTGACAGCCAATGCGTTGCAAACTCGGCCACGCAAGCGGCTTTTTTTTTCTGATTTGGACGATGTTACATTGCGGTGACACACAATCACGATAACACACTAAAAGACACCAGCCATCTTGGCTATTGTCGAACGTGCTACAAGTATTTGAGGATAGACAACACTTCAAGAAGTGGCAGCCACTCAGGTGCAGCTAGTTCTGGTCCTGATACATTTCCTTTAGAATTTTCTCAAGAAAAAGGGTGTAAAAGGGTGTATCGTTACACCCCTTTGTCCCGTATAATACACCCCAAAACTTCAATTCGGCGTACAGCGCCCTATAGTCGAACAGACGGCCCGAAATTTTACGAGGGGCTTGATAGCCGTGTGGTACAACTTATTAAAATAGCTAATGTACGTTTTACTGACTGCAGAAAACATAATCGGGTTTTTATTGGCCCTACTGTAAAAACTCGGTGTTTTCTTTGTATGGTCTTTGATACGTACTTTAGCTGTTTAAAAAGTCATATCGCACCGTTATCAAGCCCCTCGTAAAATTTGGAGCCGCCTGTTTGACTATAGGGCTCTGTACTTCGAAATGAAGTTTTGGGGTGTATTATATGAAAGAAAGGGTGTAACGATACACCCTTTTACGCCCTTTTTTCTTGAGAGTGAAAGCACGTGTGCTCAACAAAATACTTAACATGTACGGGGCGAGCATCGATATCCGCATGGCGTACAGCCATGCGGCAATGCCATTTGTTGTGCAGGCCCAGCGGTGGGATTATGTCCTAGGGGACGTCATTTTCCCCTTCTACCGCTCAAAACCGTATGCCATGCGGTTCATGGTAAGTCTTTTTTGAGGTTTATTTGCAGGACTTCCCAGAAAAGACCGCGTCCCAAATGTCTAGGAAAACGTGGTCAACCCTTTCCTGCTTTTTGTACAGTATGCAGTTGTTAGACCAAGCTACTGCATGGGATACTTTTTTCAACTAACCAGGCTTTAACTAAAAGCGTTTGACCATTCGCTTGACTTGCTTTATCATATCCTACCCTGGGCCTGGACCGTACAAAAAATGATACAGAGGAATTTTATAAAGCAACTCAATTAAATATTTCGTTAGTTGCAGTGTTTCCCTTTCCCTTCGATAAAAATCACCGTTATAATCACATAAAATTTATAATTAGCGAGAATATTTTGAAATATTTTTTACTAATTTTATATTGTCGTAATACAACGAGTTGTTTTTGTTTGCTTTTGACAAATTGGTCTCAGGAACCCCAAAAAAAATAATTTTGAGAAAAACCAAAACATACCACCCAGCATAATATCGACCCTTCCTAATTACTGGAGTCGAATAGAAAATCTTGTATTTTTCGCTGTATTTTTAAATTGTGCTCGTTTAAACATCGCTGTTTCTCGAAAATATGAGTGAGGTGCCTCCGAATATATATTTTTTCTACAGATGTAATACGCATCTTAGACACTACAGAATTTGCCAAAATAATAGGGAGGGATCCTATTTAATTTGTGCAATTATAACGAGTTGTTTATACCCAAGAGTAAACTCTAGACTTCGATTAACTTGGATGTTATCCGTAGTGGCAATACATCAAAAAGTTGGTTAGACTAAAAACCTGCAGTTTACACCCAATCATCTTGAAATTTTGGCGCAAGAAAAAGTTATATGATAAAATGGAGTAGTAATGCTTGGGAGAAGAGCGTGTTGGTTGAAGTCAAGGATGAAGAAAGAATAAAACAATTAAAACTGGGACAAAACAACACATCTTTCAGCTAGCAACGGACGAGTAAAAATTTTCAACAGCGAGCAGCCGACTATACCCAGGAGGGAAAGGGAGGAGAAGGGGAGAGAAGGGGAGATAAAAAACGCGAAGTGCAAGTCAGAGAGGGGGTTTATCTCGGATTTTAAAAATTCAACCTCAGTTTTCGTCAGCAGAAGGGAAGGGTTTGACACGTTGTTATTTGCGGTGGTCATGGCGATGCACCAATCACAGACTCCGGGAACATCACAGCGAAGTTTCTAAGGCCTCTCCAGATTCCTATCATCCCATAGGCATACATGCCCGTTCGTGTTCACTTTGTCATCCCCTCTTTGATGAAACAAAAATCCTGGGAGGGCATGACAGCAGATTTGGCAGGGAGATCATAGAGTCATTCGCCATGACCACCGCAAATAACAACGTGTCAAACCCTTCCCTTCTGCTGACGAAAACTGAGGTTGAATTTTTAAAATCCGAGATAAACCCCCTCTCTGACTTGCACTTCGCGTTTTTTATCTCCTTCTCCCTTCTCTCCCCTTCTCCTCCCTTTCCCTCCTGGGTATAGTCGGCTGCTCGCTGTTGAAAATTTTTACTCGTCCGTTGCTAGCTGAAAGATGTGTTGTTTTGTCCCAGTTTTAATTGTTTTATTCTTTCTTCATCCTTGGAGTAGTAACATGGCAAATTGTTCAAAGCGTAACGTTTCGAAGTTATGGCTATATTTAAATATTCAATATATATATAATAGCGCCACCTCTTAGCGTTTCGAAGTTGCGGCTATATTTAAATATTAATATATGTATATATATATATATTTAATATTTAAATATAGCCAATATATAGCCTATTAGCGGGTCACTGCCGTGACCCGCTAAGAGATGGCGCTAGCATGCGATGGCACAAATTTCTGGGGATGGACAGAGTTATCCGCGGAGACGCCTCAAGCACGATCGAAGTATGTTTGCTCCATACACATATGTATGCTTTCGAACTCGTACAAAAATTGCAGACAGTGTTTGTGCGTGTTCAATCGTACATCCATCGTAATCCATCGTACAAAAACTGCAGACAGTTCTTGTACGATGGATTAAGCAGTGTGTGACCGCGCAAGATCCTTTAGTCTCAAAGGTGTGACATGGCAAACGAATGTGCAACCACAATCCACACAATGTTCATCATCATGGACCGGTATAGCTGGCTCTTTCACGAGTAATCGTTCGAAAAAAATATCATTCCCTTTAAATTTGTTGACTTTTTTTTTCATCACGCTTCCTGATTTTTGTATTTTTTCTGAATGTGCTTCGATACATCATATACTGTAAACGACTAAATTTTCGCGGGGACCTAATTTTTCGCGAATTTCGCGAATCGCCTACAAATCGCGCAAAATACGTCCCACGAACAATTCGGGCAATATGTGAACGCTACGGAAGCTACACTTGATTCGCGAAAATTAGAACCCGCGAATAATTTCAAATTTTCAGCTTTTTTCCCGATTCGCGAAAATTTGAGCCCGCGAAAAATTAAGTCGTTTACAGTATTCGTATATAAATTATAATATATATATAATAAATTAATATATATATATATATATATATATATATATATATATATATAATTTTTATATTTGTAAAAATAACGCATGTATGATGAGGCCGTAAGACCAGCGGTACATATTTGACACGTAAAATTCGAATTTTAATCCTACATACCTGAAACTTGGCACGCAAACGTTGTTTCGCAAAAAAAAAAAAAAATATATATATATATATATACGCACATATGTTTTTTTGTTTTTTTTAGGTTTATTTGAGATGTGGTGAAGATTTAAAGTAGTGCAAAAACGGCCCTAAAATGTCTTGAAATTACCCGTGACCCCCTTTCAGTGTCTTTTTTTCTTAAAATTTAACCCCGTTCTTGGTTAATTAACTAGACAAGATTAACTTGAATAACGAGTAACCTTGAGGGGACGTTCAGGCGCCTAGTTTGCCAATATGTTCGGGCTCGCCAGGTAGGCAGTGTTGGGTAAAGTATCTAAAAGGTACTTCAAGTAAAGTACAAAGTAAATGAGACGTGATGTACTTACTTTAAGTAAAGTAGTAAGTACACTGGGTGCAATGTACTTGAAGTAAAGTACTATAAATACAATGTACTTTAAAAGTAAAGTACAAGTATTTTAATACAATCTTCCATGATGTCCTTTAATTCCCCTATACAGTGATTTTTAACTGGTATGCATTGCCCAGGGGTAATCAGGGGTGCATGACCTATTTTCAAAAACAGCGGCGAATATTTGATAAAGTCAAGTGGCCACAGAGTAGTTATTTTCAGGAATAGAGCCAAATTCAGAAGTCCCTCTTCTGAATTTGGCGCCGCTTGCACTGGATTGTTGCACCCAGGGGGGTTAAATGTACTAGGAGAGAGCATGACGTCAGCTTCGTAGCTTCCGCAAGCAATCCTCTCATAGAGGAGTGTCCTCTCTTTAAAGAAAAAACGACAACAACAACAAAAAACAGTGAGTGTGAAAGCGAGCTGGTGATAATTAATCATAATGTGACACCTGAGATTGGGGTGAGAAAAATTAAGGAACTTTCTAGTCGAAGGAAAAGACAAAACAGAATGTCTCAAAACATTGTGACGTTCTCCTCTGTTGTCTTTTTCTTCGACTTGAAAGTTTAATTGTTCTGTACCACAATCTCGGGTGCTTGATTATGATTAATTTGGCTCTCCTAATATTTTAAACCTCCTCGCCTGCGCTGACCGACCGAGAAGTAGCGAGAGTTCAAAAAGCTACGGGAAAGCCGCCCCCAGAACAAGCGGAGCAATGCGTCGTCTGCTCGCGTATCTGGTGAGAGTAGAATATCCTTCCCAGTATTTCTTCGGAGTTGACAAAGCATCATTTCGTGATACAAAATTAACAAAACCAAATTTGGGGAATGTACTTTGAAGTCGGGAATTGTACTTTCCTCGGAAAGTATCAGCAAAAAAATACTTTAAGTAAAGTACAAGTACATACTCAGAGAATGTACTTCAAGTAAAGTACAAGTTTCCTAATCCTACTTGAAGTACTTAGAAGTCACTTCCCAACACTGCATGTAGGTATGGTCTAAGGTGCCATGGAGGCAGTTTAGACAACGCTGTAGTTTAGACGCAGAGGTACAGTGTAGCAGAGGGTCAAAAATGCGCTCTATCTAGCCGGTATATTATTATTTCGTTCGCTGTAACAATAACAGATGTAATGTTGCGGCGCTGTCAGAATAAAAAAGTACAGGATGTCACCAAAAAAAAAGTTTTTTATTTATTTCTTTACGGCAAAAATAAACTAAGCATCGCCGAATGCTCATTCTTCGCCCAAAGGTAGCGCTAGAGGTCACAACCAGATGCCAAAGTTTCAGCCTGATCCGATAACTTTATCAAAAGTTATAAGCGCTTTTCTGGAAATTTCAATGGGAAAATGGTGGCCGACGGAGTTTTCGAATACATGGGGCTCAATGGCACCAGAAACCGAAAACGGGCAAAAATGGGCTCCATATTCCCATTGAAATTTTCAGAAAATCACTTATAACCTTTAAATAACGTATCGGATCGGGCTGAAACTTTGGCATCTGGTTGCAGAGCCCCATACACGGCTCTGTCTGGTTGTGACCTCTAGAGCTACCTTTGGGCGGAGAATGAGCGTTCGGCGATGCCTAGTTTATTTTTGCAGTAAAAAAACCTGTAATTTTTTTTTCTTTTGTGACATTATGTATTAGAAGCGCCCGCCTATGATACTCATCTCACAAACTGTTCAATCCCCACCCCTGCCCGTTTCGATCTGGATGAGCATCGTACCGGCGTGCGGTCGTGTATCACTACTGCGTGGTGCCCGTTAAAGACCCCAGGCTAGCGGTTGTACTGCACTGGCTAAATTTGTCATCTACAGCTGGGAGACAAGTCGCCCGTTGAGGCAGACTAAGTTCTAGGCTGTATCAAATCAAATCAAATCAAAGTTTATTCAGACAACCGTCGAGGAATACAGTTGTCTGGGGGCCGCCACAAAAGGCATCGGCATGCCTGACAAGGCGACAGCCCCCCCCCCCCCTCCCCTCTCCACGGCCAGACAAAATGAAAGTCTCAGAGGACGAAAACTACTTGATCATGAAAGATCCAACATAAAATCCCATAAGCAGTACAAAACACTATATACAAAGAAAAAACCAATGAACTAAAACCAGATTGTCCCCCACGTTGGACAAACAACAACGACGCACATCAATTTTTAGGCCTGCACAAACACGGCAGACAAAGGAGCCACACACAACAACATAGTGCAGCCAGCCAGCGATCTCTACAAAAATATTTCTTAAACCCGCAGAAAAATGCTGCACAAAAAAAAACATACGCGCACAACAAAAAATAATAATAATAATAATGAAAAAAACGTGTTATTTTTGAAGGGACAATAGATAAACATTTATGTTTTTCTTTAAAGCTTGTATAGACATACCTTCCAGAATAATGGTCATGAGATCAGGGTGGTCATTCAGAAGTACAGGTATTTGATAATCTAATTTTTGTACGCCATAGTTTGTGCGTATTTTTTGCTTTCTGTAGCTCGTGTGCCGAAAATTGTATGGATGATCTTTCCAAACATACGTACTGAAAAAGACAGTTGGTTCTAATTTGATTTGATTATAGGTTAATAAAGATAACTTCTTATTTATAACATTTTGAATAGTTAATATTCGGTGCTTTCTAAAGAGCGGAGCAGAGTGACTCCGGTACGGGGCATTTTCGACCAAGCGCAGGGCCTTTTTCTGTAATACGTGCAGGGTTTCTATATTTGTTTTTATTGTGGTCCCCCATACAAGGAGACAGTAGTGAAGACGTGAATGAACTAAGGTATAATATAGTTGTTTTTTTACCCAGTGAGGCAGCACATTTTTAGGTCTATAGATAATCCCGATAGATCGTGAGATTTCCGTTCTTACTCTCTGCACATGGAAAGACCAATTTAGAGTTTCATGAAACAGAACACCTAAGAACCTATGTGATATAACACGTTCGATGATTTCGCTTTGAAATTGAATTTGAATTTCCTGCTGAATACATTTATTTCGTGGTCGAAATATAATATACTTTGTTTTTTTCGTGTTTAATTGAATTTGGTTTACTCTAAGCCACGATGATAAATTTTCAAACCATGCGTTGGTTTCTGTGCTCAAGTACTTCTAGGCTTGTTCCAGAAAAAAATACGTTGTGTCATCAGCATATAAAATTATATCTGGTGTTTGAGGTATTCTTATAATGTCATTTATGTAAATTAAAAATAAGAGAGGGCCAAGAATGGACCCTTGCGGGACACCGTATTCTATTTGACCCATATTTGACCTCGCGTGGTATATTGTGAACGATTTGATAAATAGCTTTTATTAAACTAAGTGAAATTCCCTAATTTTATATTTGGACAATTTTGCGAAAAGAATATTATGCTTGATTGATTCAAAAGCTTTTTTGAAGTCAAGAAACACTCCTACTGTATATAACTTCTGCTCGAAATTGTCAATTATTTTATTTTTGATGTTTAGCAGTGCCAATTCAGACGATTTTCGCTTCTGAAAGCCGTACTGTTGCTCAGCTATAACATTATTTTGTTTAAAATTTTTATTAGTCGTGCATTAATAGCTCGTTCTATGAGTGGAGATTGGTCTGTAATTATTTAGGTCATACACACACCCCATTTTTGTTCTTTTTTCACAAACGACTGCAGTGCAGACAAAGTGATGGGTACGAGAGCGTTGCTTTGAAAATGCCTCTTATGCACGAGTTCTCGTACAAACAAAAGCATTCCGCTGAGCTCGGCTCACGCGCCTGTGCCTTTGTCTTTACTGCAGACATTTGTGAGATGATGCTAAAAGCTGCTACTTCAAAGCTTTTCTTTACCAGAGCACATGCTAATATTTATGCGTGGTGTGAATTCACCTACCCACATACGACGTGAGTAACAGACACGTGTTCCACCGACAAGATCGAAGCGTCGTACGAAGGAAAAACAACAATGAAAACCTCAAAACGAAACCGAAACTATTGTCGCTACCATAGCGACGAGGTGCGAGTGGATGACGCGGATGACGCCGAGTTTGTGATCGACGCCAGCGCTGTCTGGCGTCTATTTTGTGCCTTTTACTTCCAGCGCCGCCGCTTTTATGGGAAAGTTTATGGAAGCGAACAAGCGGAGGCAACCCTGATTAGCGATATTTTGCGAGGTCCCTGGAATTTCTAATCAGGCCTACACTCACCGCCGGTGTCGTTATGTTGCTTGTGTGCGTGCCCAGCAGAGGAATAACGGCCGCCTAGAACAACAGAGCGACCGCCAGATTCCGAAGCAGTGAGTGTACCGAGGCTCGAGCCGCGGTTTCTGCCCGATACCCCCAGCGCGAAGGCGTGACGACAGTGCTGACAACCGCCGATGCCAGTGTTGCAGATTCGCTGTCCTTCTGTTTCTGGACGCCTAAGTCGCCTCCCTACACGCCCCGAACATTTCTTTAAAACGTCACAAGGTAGCAGGGACGTCATCCGTCCCGTGTCCGAAGCAGCCCTGTCGTGGTCTGTCGCGAGGTGCGATGGCGTCGCCTCTACAGCACCCCCTCTGAGCTCTTTGGCCTCGACGTCGGAGACACTCGCTGCTAGTACCATGAGTCATTCTCGAAATTACGACGATACTAAGAACTTATCGTAGTCTGGCTCGTTGCCGGCGAAGACACGAGGTTCAATCGGGCGTTGATCGGCTCTACGGGGCAGTGTTACCCGTCGCACCTACGAGACGTTGAATGTCAGTGGTGCAATGGCTTCAAATATTCCGATGTTGCTTCTTTTTGTCGCCAGCTAAGAGATTCTGTTGTTTTCTCTTTCGAGAGAACGATTCGAATGGGCTTGGAATCGTAGCACCCCGTGTCTCTCCAAGTGACCGCGGTCAAAACGCATCCGTCGTTTACTGACGTGGTTTGTGTGGCGTAGTTTGAAATCGTTCTTCTGAAGAAAGTTCCGATCGATTGTGTTGTTTTGAGGCTTCGTTTAGGGCGAACACTTAAAGTCACCGGGTTTAGGGACGCAAAAAGCCTGCGCGAAGTAACCGAAATGCCTCTTCTCCATTTCGTGCACCCGTACTTCATACATGCAGTGTTTGCACACTACCGGCCGGCGGAGTCTGTTCCGTTTTATTTTTACTTCCCTTGCTTTTTTCTTCTTCTTTTGTTGCAGCGTACAGTTGAGGAAAGTAGGCTGTTTCCGTTGTATCCAAACACATGATAGCGATCATAAAATGGTATCTGTCGACTATTCATTTGTTCAGGCAAGCGGTGCACATGTACTACTCATTCAAACTCCTCTTGAACCACGTAGTACTGCTATACAGCTTATCATAAATACAGGTTTTGTCGGGCCTGCTTTCTGGGGGAAAAGCGGAATTATCACAGACACTAATGAGAGCGAGGTGTAGTTCATTGCCACTATCATACATATCAGAACAAATTTGTTTTTCTTCTACTGTATTGATAAACAGGTGACCTAAGCAACATTGAGTGCATATTCTCTGTTTACACACGCACACACTGTTGGCTGCCTCAGTGGCTCCAATGTGCACTGTGCCTCACAGATGGTGTTGTGATTCATTCTGACTGTTTGAGAAGAAAATAAGGAGGGAAGCGATGAGAGGAAGAGAAAGTAAAAACTCTAAGAACAAACTGGAGAAGAGCCATGGATTGGAATGTGTGGCTTATTGTGTGCCATGGGCATTTGTAACTGTAATGCATCCTGAGAAAAATGTTCGCTATTAGGATCGGAGTGTTTGGCCTTTGTGTGTTTGTTCGGCAGCTTCTGAGGGCTGTTGGTACCTGTTTTGTCCTTGACTACTTCGCCGTCATTCATCCACTTTTGTGCTAGTGCAAACTTGGTAATGTTTTGGGACTGTCAGTCATATCAAGGATTAGGGTTTTGGCAAGCATGAATACCTTGTCAATTGTGTCAATGTCAATTGTGCGGCTACTAGTACAGAGAAACTCCCTGAAACGGGTTTCAACTCGACAGCTGAGGCAATTCACGACTCCAGTACTGTGCATTTAATTTTCATTCCTCCATTTCACATTTGTGCCACCAAGCTGCAGAAGTTCTTGCTGCATATTTTGACAGGTATGAACTTTTGTTTTTGAGAGGCACATCTTTGCCGCTGGATGGCGTCGCCTCTTCAGGAGTTGCAAATAGACCCTCTTCAAAAGTCAGAGCCATCTAGTGACAGTCACAGAAGCTCAAAAACTTTTTCGTACTAATGGTGGTTACTGGAGAACTAAGTTGTCTAAATCACACACCTTCACCTCTGAGAATCAAAGGAAACAAAGACAAGCCAGTATGTCAAAATGGGTTTTCTGCTGTCCATTCTAAAACCTCAGACATTTCGTTTTCCTGGTGTCGAGGCACTGTGGGGTGCCGCGTTTTTGTACACCAGGCTGCGCTCTGGACTGGGTCGTTAGAGTGACTTTTCAAAGGGGTCTACTGCCTTGCATTTGAGGTGGTGTCTTTCTGGGAGTTCTTCTACTGGGAGCTGGACATGTATGAAGGGACAATGACATGGCATTTATGCTTGTCGAGATATTACTGAAACAATCTATAACAACCCAGCTAATCAAAAAAAACATGCATGTCGGAAAAAAAAAAATTTTCTATAAAAGTTGTTGGTCAGGAATTGAATCTTGAGGTATTTTGTCACCCTCTTCTATAGGGTCACATGTGGTGATG
>JAZHYW010060574.1:0-15924 GCA_037355805.1 Ixodes ricinus | reverse complement strand
CATGTAGCTCATCGGTCACGACGGGTACAGCTGACACTTGATCGCAGCGGCAGGTTCACGTTATTAGCCTTGCAGTGACTCGGACGGCAGCTGACGCTGTTTGGTGTTTCTGGGAAGGGGGAACGGAGTGTTCGCAGCGTCAATGTGTTTTTTCCAAGGTCGATGACGGCGCCATATTCACACAGAAAGTTTTATGCCGAGAATGCCGTCTCTGGCACAGTCGTTTAAGAAGGACGAATTTCACAGGACAAGTCTCGCCGTGAGTTTCGACGCGAGCAGTGCACCTTCCAACAGGCGTGATAGAGGTGTCCTCTAGAAGTTCGTATCACGCAGCCCCCTCCCACGGCGTCGTGACTTTTTCGAAGGTGGCGAGAAGGCCTTCCACTCAAGACTGATGTAGTCTGCTCCGGTGTCCACGAGTGCCGATGCCTCGTGGCCGTCGATAACAACGTTTAAGTCGTTGGGCACCATTGCAAGGAGCGTGGTCACGATGCGTGGCGTCGGGAGAGTGGGAGGCGCTCTCGGGGTTCGTGGAGGCTCTTTCCGTCGTCCGTCCACGAAAACTGCACCTCCGGGAGTTGCCGCGCCCCAGTTTTCCCGGCAAGACAAGGGCGACAGGTTCCGCGACGGGGTCGGTGCATCGGCGAAGCTTGGACATCGTGGTGACGGCGACCGGCACCCGCGGCTGGTGCAGGCAGGGGAGACTAAGGTCGCCGAAGGTACTCTTTTATCTTCTGTGACCGCTCACGTAGCGTGCGCGTGGGTCGCTTGTTGGGGGCCGCGCAGCCCTGTTTGCCGGTAGTGACAGCGGCGGTAGATTTGGTCTGCTGCCCGCAGTGGACAGCACAACGGGACGTCGATCGGCCATCACTCCACACGTCGGTCTTCCTCGGCGAGGGTCGCTCCCGGGCGGGCGTCCTGGAGTTGTTCTTCCTGGCGTCGAGGATTACTGCCGCGGCATCCGACGGACTTGTCGGGGTGGCGCCGTGACATTGCGGTTGGCTAGAGGCAGGGGTTGTCTGGCCGTGGTTAGCGTAGCTCAATGTCGGTTCCTCTGGCGTCATCGGGTTGATGGGAACTTCAGTTTAGAAGGCTTGGTGAACCTCCTCTCAGACGACCTCGGTGAGCGATAGTGAGGACGGACGATCCGCGGCAGGGAGCATCTAGCAGAGCTCCCTCCCGGACGACTTCACGGATGATGTCGTGAATGCCGGGGACGCTAGGGCTGATGTCGTAGCCTTATGGAAAAGAAGCAGCGACGTTTGAGTGCTGATGGTAGTGGCTGGCTCTTGCGAGAGAGGGAACGTTCCATTTTCGTGCTTCCTTGACGAAATTTTTGACGGCGGATGGGGGGCTGTGAACAACACACCACCGAAGATGACATCCTTAGAGCACCTCGCATCAGGATCCGCAGCTTCTTTTTTGTCGATGGCTTGAGGGTCGGCAGCGGGCGATCAGGCGCAGAAAACTCCTCGAAAGAAGCTGGGTGATAGTCTTGTTTGCGCCCTGGGTCCTCATTCGAAGAAGGTCCTTGGCCTTCTCTTGTCGATATTGGCTGGAGGAATGTCCGTCTTAGCGCATCCTTGCAGGCGGTTCACAAGACCAGGGAAGTCACGCGATTCTCGAACCAGTGCCTAAACGTTCCTTTGAGCGCGGAGGCAAAGACTCCTTGCAGGCGCTGTTCGTCCGTCCATCGGTTGTGCTGGGCCACTTGCCCAGTCCTCGACGTCTTGATAAGGCTCACCATGGAAGGATGTGGGTGTACGTGCAGCGACGGGCAGGACAACGACGGGTGAAGTGGTCATCCTCGCGGTCTGCTTGTTTAGCCTTTGTGGCAGGAGTCCCAATTCCGGGTTGTCCTTTTGAACGGCGGCTAATGTACCAGATCTTCAACGTCTTTGACGAAGGGTAGCCTTCCGGGGCTGAGCACCTCACTTGGCCGCGGCGTCTTCGGAGAGCGTACGCTTCACGGGAATAGAATGCACTACCCAGCACCTCCACCAGAATGTCACGACAATTGATGAGGCAACGAAAACTGAAGCAAATTAAACGTTTAATGGGCGAACTTGTGCCCAAAACAAAATAGAAAAAGCTGGCGTCGCAGGCGGCGATGGTGGTGAAACAGCAGAATCGAACGCTGGGGCGAGACTAATGGCGAATTCGGGTGGTCATTTCCCGGCAAAATATTTTGCCATATCTCCGGCACGGGCGTTCGCGTGGTCAAAGGCTGGCGAGTGCGCGCCGTTCGGGTGGCGCTTCTCAGGCGTGTGCCGGCAATTTACCGGCACAATTTTTGCCCGAGCTTCAAGAGGTCGGGCAGCTTGTCTGCCAGACTGTATCCGGTATCGTCATATCCGAATCGGGAAAGGGAACCAAACGAAACAATGCTCACCGATAGCGGGTTCGAGTAGAAAACGAAGCCACTGAGACAGACACCCCTCTGTGGTCCGAGAAAAGACAGCAAAAACAACGGAGATAAAGATAAATTATGTTTCAGAAAAAGCAAACATTTTTGGAAGAATTTGTCCAGCCTGCGCAAGGTCAGTTTGCTCGGAGACACGGGCTGCATCATACATTATTTTGTTTTACAACTGTGTAATAACACGTTATTACACCGCTGAAAAAAAAATGCATGCATAGTGTGCAGTTTGATACTCGAATACGCATTACAATTTCAAGGGGGTAGCCGCAATAAGAAAACTGAGGATTCCAAAAAAGGTAATAACAATAAACAGAATAAAAAAGCGACGTCGGCAAGCCTCCTTGGGACCCTTGTAAAATGGCGACAATTCCTCGGAAATCCAAACGCTGATATATTCAATTTGACGCGTGTGCGAACAGCCCCACACCGATTTATTAATCTGCCTTTCCCTGGCACATACAGCGTGCTTATTCCCATAAAATAATCGAGGAAGAAGTTAACAAAGCTCACGCGCGACCCAGGCAAATAAAAACGCCAGTTGCCGGCGCTTTGTGTTCGGGTGGAGAGGGTCACGTGGTGCGCCGCTGGCGCGTTTTTGGTCGCCGGTGCCACCGGCAAGGGCTCGCCGGCGATTGACCACCCGAATTCGCCATAACCGCGGCTCGCCACGCGGAGCCCCTTATGTACACGCGTTTGCTCCTGGAACTATCGGCGTAGAAAATTTGGCGACTAGAACACACGGACTTCGAATAAGCAACAGGGTTCCAAACTGAAAGAAAACTAAAAGACGCGTAATTCCAAGAAATCGAACCCTGAGCCTCCGAATGGAAGTCAAGCGCGGTAACCACTTGGCCAATCACGCGCTCACTCGCCGACGCGCGTGGCAAAATAGACAACACTAGTGCCACTAAATAAGCTAAGCTTCAAAGCAAGCGACACTTGGCCATATTCTGTCTTAAAGTCATGGTTGCCAGTTATCTGAAACTTTATCTGAAATCACAGGAAACACTTTTCCACCCTCCACAAATGTTAAAACAGTTCGCGACAAAGCAAGGCAATATTACATGAGCTTCCCAACACCAAATATAATGCCGAAGAAGTCGCACTTTTGAATCATGACAATCGGCAGTTCCGTCTGCTCTGCACAAGCACGAAAATGGCGGCGCCCACAACAATGTCGGGAAACGGAGGGCCTAGTGCCACTAAATAAGCTACGCTTCAGAGTAACGACACTTGGCCATATTGTGGCTTAAAATCATGGTTGCCAGTTATCTGAAGCTTTATCTGAAATCACAGGAACCGCTTTTCCGTCCTCCACAAATGTTTAAACAGTCCGCGACAGAGAAAAGCAATATTACATGAGCTTCCTAACACCGAATCGAATGCTGAGGAAGTCGCACTTTTGAATCATGACGATCTGCAGTTGCGTATGCTCTGCACAAGCCCCAATATGGCGGCGCCCACAACAATGTGGGGGAACGGAGTGCCGATACTCTAAGCGCAGCTCATTTAGTGACTCTAGGAGGGCCGATACTCAACGCGTAGCTCATTTAATGGCTCTGAGACGACACCACTAGGCGACACACGCAGTACAAGGTTGGCACACTTAATACAGAAACCAAACCTACCACACAACAGTTTTTTAAGTTGTCGTCGTGCGTCCCTCAAAGTCGACCGTTGCCCTCTAAAGGTTCTGTTATAATGCGACGTCGAGCGCAGCGAACGCAGCGTAGTGCAGAACGAGCGCGTTTCATTGGCCGGCAAGCAAGAACTCGATATCTGCGACCAATTAGTATCTACATGCGCTGCGCTACGCCGCATTTAGTACGCTCGACGTCAAAGTATAACAGAGGCGTAAGTCTCAAAGGGCAACATTTTTTTATGAAAACGACATATGCCCCAGTTTCTTGTGAAGAAGATCAATTATTAGGTCAAGAGAATAGATCTGGGGAATGCTTTGCCCGCGATGTCACATCTGTCCAGTAGGCCTCTGCGCATGCGTACGCTTTCGCCCCTGACCATTTCTTTCTGCTGCCGCCATTCATAGACTGCGCTGTATAGTATGACCAACATTATCGGCACCTATCCGCGCAAATTTGGTGTTTTTTGGTGATTTATTGTCGAGCATAAGTAGCACGGGACATACAAAGGCAACGAAAACCGATACAATGGTACGATGCGAATGTGTTCTGACGAATGGAAGAACGCTCGGACGACGTCGGGTGTCCCTTCGTTTGCAGTTCGCAGACGACACCCCAGTAGTCGCTCGTCAATCGGAAAAAAGTCCCTCGATCGGAGGACCAATTCTCGTCTGCCACTGACTCTGGAAAGTGACGATGACCGACAAAATACAGGTTCGCGACTGCCTTCAGCTTTCCAAAAAGCGAAACTGCTTATCGAGCCACCAGATGGCACCGGATTTCAAAAAGAGTACGACGCGTCTACGCCGCCGCCAGGCGCCACCCACCAGGGCAAGGTTGAAGATGCCGCCCACGGGGCCGAGGACGGCGGCCTCTCGCAGCAGCGCCCTGGCGCCCTCCTCGGTGGCCGCGTCCGCCCGGCTCAGCGCCACCTTGGCACCGGCCATCCGCCAGCGGTGCAGGCAGAGGCGCTGGTAGCCCGTGCGGACGCCCGAGCGGCCCGTGAGCAGCAGCCTGCGGCAGCCCCGGGTCACCATCCAGTCGGCCAGCTCCAGGCCGAAGCCGCCCAGGCCCCCGGCCACCACGTAGCTCTTGTCCTCGAAGAAGTAGGTGCGCGTGTGGGCCTCCACCAAGAGGGGCGTGGCCGCCACCATCTGCCGCTGGGGCTCCTCGGGCCGCACCTGGGAGAGGACGCCTCGCGGTCGTAAGGCCCTCGGTAAAATTCACGCTTCCCATTTCTTACGAGTACCGAAAATAATGGTTTGCAAGTACCGAAAGCCGCGTGGTAGTTCTGGGGCAGGAAGTAAATAGAGAATAATTATTATTGTTGCTCAAAACGCGAGCCACCAATCACCTCTGCATGAGGCCCGCGCTTCGTGCGGCAGAAGGAAATGGCAGTGCAGCTCTGAGATGAGCCGGCCCTGGAAGCGAATGGCGCCTTAGTCGCCATTCGCTTCCAAGGGCGGCTCATTTCAGAGCTGCACCGCCATTTCTTCTGCCGCACGAGGAGCGGGCCTCGTGCACTGATAAATTTGACGCTTGAAGAGCTTTTGACACGTCGAGGAGCGTTACTTGGTTGCAGTCAGCAGTGCCTCCGACCAACCGCCAAACGTGGAAGAACGCAAGTCGGGCGGTGAAGGAAAAGGCGGCGCTCCAGTGAGGATCAAAACGCGACACAATGGTGATCTTCCGAATTCACTCTATAGGCTGGTTCATACATTCAAATTTGGTTGCAGCCCAGCGCACTGTGCAGTGCTGTGCAGTTTAAAGGTCGGTTCAAACACTTACACTACTTACAACCGAACACATTACCACCTCTCGTGATCTCTTATCACAATAATAGAGCCTAGAACTAGAGGCTTCATCTCAAACCACGAGGAGCGTTTGCAAATTAATGGCGGAGATTGATCGCAAGTGCGCATGCGCCATGGTTTCGCGTAGAAAGGAGGAAAGCAGGCGGAAAGGCAGAGACGCTCGCAGATGACCGACGCTTTCGTCACCTCCTCGCAGCTCGTATTTCAAACATAAACCACGTAACCCCGATCCATCACTTGGAAACTCTATGCAATGCAGGCTCCTTAACGATGACAGAGCGCAGTGGTGCCATCTATTGGCTAGCCGTGGAACACGCGCTATTGCGATATATTTCCCTTTTTGTCCCGCGTCATTCTTTCGCTATTGGTTCGAAGAGCTTTTGGCAATGTTATAAACCATTTCACGTACATAGTGTATGTACATTTGACTTCCCAAATGCTACAAAACCTTCGCTCTAGTGAAACCCAGTTCCAAGGTTGTCTCATAGATGGCGCCAGCATGTCCTTTCGTATGTCGCAAGCTCGCCAGAAGAAAGGAACAATCAGAGTCTGCTCGCCGAAAGCCCCACACTATCGACATCTACTGATAATGTTACAACCCTAGTGGGACGGGTGCAAGTCGATCGCGCACTCACGCGGTTGAACGGGAATACTTCTCAGGGATTAGACGGAATATCAGCAAAGGTATTGAAGAACTTGAGACCAGACTCGCGAGAACATTTAGCACACCTGTTTACCCGAATAATTCGCGGAGAAGAGCCAATACCAAGTGACTGGAGGCGCGGTCGAGTCACGTTCATTTTCAAGAAAGGTGGCAACAAACAACATCTGCGTGACTACCGCCCACTTACTGTCACGGCTGTGGCGTACAGGGTGTTTGCGACAATTATCAATTGGCGAATCTCATCTTGGGCCGAAGATGCTGGTGTTCTTACGGAACTACAAAACGGTTTTCGTAGGGATCGTCGGCTAGAGGACAACTTGTTCACTCTAACTCAATGCATAGAGATCGCTCGGGCGGAAAAGCGAAACCTCATATGTTGCTTTTTGGACATAGCCAAAGCTTACGACTGTGTACCACATACGTTGCTAATCAGGAGGCTACAGCAACTCGATATGCCGGAACCCTGGGTGAGACTTATCCAGCGTATCTATGATGGAAACCACGTAATGGCAACATTCAATGGGACCACATCTGGGGATGTTCCGGTGCACAGGGGACTACGTCAGGGCTGCCCGTTATCCCCCGTTCTGTATATGCTATATACGTCCGGCATAGAGAAGGCACTGGAAAAAACAGGAATCGGTTTCACTCTACAACACATGCAGCACGGGGACATGGTTAAATGGCGGCTCCCTGGTCTTGCTTTTGCCGACGATCTTGTGCTGATGGCCGACAATGTGGCAGACATGAAGGTACTGTTGACCACCTGCGAAACAGAAGCGGCTCAGCTTCGACTGCATTTCAATGCCAGTAAGTCAGCCGTGGTGCTGTTTTCCGGGCAGGACGAGGTTCTTGAATCCCTTACCATCCAAGATAAAGCACTTCCTCTTAGTACCCGATACAGATACCTTGGTGTTACACTGACCTGTTCCGAAGATTATCTAACAGAACACCATGAAAACCTCAAGGCATCGGCACTAAGAAAGCGGAACATGCTGCGTCGAAAAAGTCTTTGGAGCTGCGACCGGTATCTAATAACTCGAGAACTTTGGAAAGCGGTCGCTGTACCAGGATTGACTTTCGCCAATAGTGTCACGTGTACACCCAGCGAGATCCGGGAATACATTGAAAGACGACAAAGAGAGATTGGACGCCAGGCACTAGGATGCCACAGCAGGGTTGCCAATCAACTTGTTCAAGGAGATCTCGGATGGTCCTCTTTCGAGGCACGTGAAGCCAGCAGTAAACTTGAATATTATGCCCGACTTCGACATATGAATGGAGACTGCTGGGCGAGGAGAATTTTCGTATACATACATCTAAAAACGTACACACAACGTGGAGGCGACGAGTCATTCGACTTGGGACAAAGTATGGCGCCTTCTCAATGACCGACGAGCCAGCTACAAAGAAAGACTGGGTAGCCAAGGTTAGAGGGCAGATAAAGACTGTCGAGGCAGACCGCTGGAGGGCAGAGATGCAAGAACATTCAAGTATGCACCTCTACGCGTCGTACAAGACCGACATCGCTCCTATCCACTGGTGTGGAAATACGTTGGGAAGTCGACTCCTCGCCGAGGCCCGCGGTGGAGCCTTGCGTACCCGTCTGTACAGAAGGAGATATGACACCAACGTAACGGACGTGCTGTGCAGTGCATGTGGTGATGCGGACGAAACTTTACAACATTTGCTTCTAGAATGTCCAGCACTGGAACCTGCAGCAGGTGTCGGTACTCGCATTGAGCAAGCTCTTGGATTTACAGAAGAAACCAAATTTGTGGCGTGCGCGAAGCGGAGACTCGAGGCTTGGTGGGCGATCCACCTATAACCCTCGCCGAGAAGGCATCGCTGGAGACGCTGCTACGAGACTCGTGCAACAGATCGATTACTCGGACAAGGAGCGGGAGGCTCTGCTTAGGGTGAACGAGGAAATGGCAGGCAAGATAACTTCAACGCACAACACCATTCATGGTTTAGAAGATGCTTCCCGAAGTAGCGCCATGGCTGCTTCCGAAGCAAACAAAGTGGCGGAGAAGAGGAAGTCGTTGGTAGAGGAGATGGGGGCATACCTGCTGGAGGAAGAGGAGAAACACGGGCAGGCCCCGGAGAAAATGTGGCAAGAGTTTGAGGAGACGCTATGCTTGTCGAACGTAGCACATCTTGTTGAGCAGGAGCGTGCGTCGAATGTGATAGAGAATGAAGCGGCGCTGACACTGTACAAACGTCTGCTGCCCTCTCTGAAGGAGGAGGTGCTTCAGCTCAAGGCTGAGGCGCAAGAAAGCGTGGACATGCTACAGAAAGCAGTCGAGGAGTCCAAAGATGATCTAGAACAGTGCAAAGCAAGGGAAGGTTCGGACGACTGCACCAAGCTCAAATCGCAGCTGGACGATGCCGTAAAGGATCTCACCATTCATCTGGAGATGTCAAACAACCAGAAATGCGATTTCGAGGAGAAAGCAAAGAAGCTGAAGCAAGAGCTAAAGGACAACATTGAGGAGCGCAAGATACAGGACAAGGGAGGATTGTCTACGGTGAAGGAATTGAAGAGGCAATTCCAGGCGGAAAGAAGACGGGCAGACAAGCTTCAGGAGAGACTTCAGGAAGTTCTCAACGGCACGAGTTTCGGGAGATCTGACGAGCTGTTTCAGCCCATTAGCTACGAGGAGCGCCAGCGCGGCGACTCCAGCAGCAACAATACTCCAATTTCCTTTCTTTTTTCTTTCCTTTCTTTTTTTTTTGGGGGGGAGGGGCGTGTCTGTTTTGCAGACGCTCGTTGCAAAGAGCAAGCGCCGCATAAATACATACATACATAGACGTAAGATATCGCGAGAGGTCATAATGCAATCGGTCACAAGCAGTCTGACTGCTTTGCTACCGAGTGCAAAAAGACACTCGCTTCAAACAGGACAGCAGCATTTTCTGCAGACAAGACTCAAGTATGTTGCAAGTATGTTTGCATCATACATATGCTTAAAACGTGTCCGAAGATAGACTTCGTGCGACAGAATGGGACCGTGTACAGGAAAAGAGCGCGACGGTAACACTGGCCAGGGCGATCTGGCGAGCGGTGTGGGGCACCCACCTCGAGCACCACCTTGCCCATGCAGCTTGCCGGAGGCTATGAAGCGGAAGGCTTCCTCGAAGCGGTCCCGGGCAAAGCGGACGGCGTCCAGGGGCCGCACGGCACCCGAGGCGATGCCTTCGCGCACCAGCTGGGCCACCCGGCGCTTGTCCGCTGCCGCTCGGGTGTCGTCCCCGAACAGGACGTTGAGGAACACAGCCTGCCAAGGGCGTTGTTATGGAGACCGGTCGAACTTGCCGATCTCCAGGAAGCGGCCGTGGGTGGCCAGGCAGCGCACGCTCGCTGCAGCAGCTTCTCCTCGGCCAGTGAGTTCAGCACCAGGTCCACCCCTGGGCGTGCACGAGAGGTTCTTGGCCCACTCCCACGAATTCTCACGGAAAGTCACTTCTCTCGTACCGTATTTTGTCCGGTAAAGCGGGAATCGGGTGGGCCGTCGTGGCCTGGGGTCTCAAGGTGCGGGACAAACGCAAAAAAGCCGACTCACCTCTACCCTCCGTCTTGCGGAGGATATGCTCGTATGAAGGACAGGTCCTGAGTTTGCAAAGTTGCGGTCCTGCAGTTGTGGGAAGCGCCGTTTCAAGAACTCCCGCTTATCTTGGGAACCTGCAGGCAATGCCGAGCGGACAGCGTGAGGAGTATGGATGCCAGGGATCGACGCTTCTATTACCCCGCGGGTTTTGTTGTCGTACCCTTCTAGTGCTTGGGCATGAAATGGCTCATAGTACCATCTTTTTCGTACTATAGTCCGTGAAATACCTTAACGAAATAAATGAGTGTGCAGCCTAGCCAGTGATAATTAGTCCTAATGTAACACCCGAAACTGTGGTGTGGAAAAATTAAGAAAATTATAGGTCTAAAAAAACTATAAAGAATTTCATCTTTTTTTTTTTTTTTTGAGGAGGGGCGGTTTGGTTTTTTCTTTAGTGTACAAGGTCGGTGTGTTTCTGTATTGCCGTCTGTCCTCTAAATCTTTTTTTAGAGTGTTTTGTAGTTAATTGTAAAGAAAGTGTCTTTGAAGGGCAACTCCACTCCATTTTTACGATTTCTGGGTTATGATCTGTTTAGTCGAAGTCGGCGACCCTGAATCACGAGATATAATTTGTTTTTCGGTAGTGTGTATAGTTTTGTAGATATCGCGTATCCAAGTTTCGTTCCGGCGGCACGGCGAAACCGAAACTACCGGCTCGAGCAGTTTGGCAACACTGATAATCAGCGGCGCGTCGACGGCATGACGTAGATCTCGTCCCGCGCTCCTGAGCCGACGCACCGACACGGCCGGCTCAGTCGCACGTGGAGTTTCAAAACAGAAGGTAAGTTGCACATTTTCTTTTTACCGCTGCACTTTGTAAATATGCACCAAATGTAGTAAGTGTTAGTGTGTATTTATAAATTTGCCGGCCGAAAAGCGAATCCGACTGCTATAAATAATATGACGCGGTCAGTGCCGGCGCAGCGTGACTGTATTTGTTTCTTGCTCGCGGACCAAGAGAAAAAGAAATAATGGGAGACAGATGGACAGATGGTATCCACAAGCGGTCTAAGTTGTTAAAGCTAAGGTGCCTTTATGTGTACGCTAGTTAGAGCCGCGGCGACCTGCAATTGAGCGGCGACTCGTGCTGGATATAGTCCAGCGTTTGTCGGTACGTAAACAATCGTACTGCACAGCATCGTTCGTCAAAGACGTCTATACTATGCTCGAGGTATAGACTATCGCAAACATGGCAGTCCCGGGTGATGCCCCATGCGTGCAAGTCCGCGCATTAGTGCGTGAAGGCAGAGCTTCGCTGGAGCTTCGAGTTGAACGGTCTTGCCACCATGAGCGACGCCTAGATGCCCTGCTTGCAAACGGCACGCGACGGTCACACTGAGTGTCATGCCCGTTCCGGTCCTCGTTGCCAGCTCCGGCGAGAACATGCAGCTTTGGATGTGCGCCGGATGTGTTGGTGCAACTCACAGCACTACAAGTCGTGCTCGGCATTGCCCAACGCAAGTCCGGCGAGTTTCTCCGGCTCCACGACACGCAGTGAGCGAGCAGCACCGCTTCGTTTCTATTCCGCGCTGATCGCTGAAGCTATGCTGGAGTTAAATGAAGGCTGCCAGGACGCTAATCAAATATGGCAGAACACAAGATAACGCGGTAAGTACCTCTTGCCGTCAGCAGAATCGCAGAATGCACGGGAAACGAAGCGTCCGCGGCGTCCGTATGAGAGCATAGGACGAAACCTACGTCATTGCACCAGTGTTGCTTCACTAGCTCACCCGGTGCCAGCGTTGCTCACCCGCTGTTCGCGCCGCTAACCCAGCCGGTAGAACATTTTTAATATTGGTTTTAATCGGGAATGCGGCGTCGGTTTGACGTGATATTTTGGGTATGACCGTATTTTGACCCCCTAAAGCGATATCAGCCATCTCGATAGGGTTGACTTTTTGAGTGGAGTTGCCCTTTAAGTCATAGCCATCGCGAAAAAAGGCTGTACAGTTTAGAGGAATGTTTCTACTGGTATCAAGCTGTTGATGTTAACAGGTCATTCAGTTGTTGTGTCCACTAAGAGTGTATCCGTCAAGAAGTCGGTGGAGATAAAAACCAGGTGTATATAAGGAGCGAGAAAGATAAACAATTTCAGCTGCGTTTGAGCCGTTATCCAACTGTTTTATTTTTTTTTTCGACTTAAGAGTCTTCATTTTTCTGCACCACAGTCTTGGGTGTTACATTATGACCAATATACTACACATGTTTAAAGGGGTACTGAAGCAAAAATTGAAATTTTCAAATTTCGTTCGGAAATGGGTCAAGCATGACGTGTAATAACCGTAATTCATAATCGCACGTTTGTATTTTGAACGATTGGCTATATTTTTCGTTCCAAACGGTGCACTCGAGCGAGCGCTCGAAGAGAAGCGAACGGAGGGCGCGATGCGTCATGGGATATCCGGCGCAAACAAAAACAGAAAGAAAAGTTTCCCCGCATTCGTGACGTAGCAAGGCTGGCGGGATTATGAGCTTTGCCCTTGGTGGCGTTGTCAGCGTTGTGGTGGTGTCAATAGCGTCAGCGCGTTACAACCGAGCCGTTCGAAGTGCCCGTGGGGTGACGAGCGTGTGGCTGGCCCAAGAAGCACGTAGCTTCCACAGCACTGTCAGCTTAGGGCTGAACGGGGTGGGGAAAGCAACTTTTGTCCGAGTTTTGAGCGACTGGCTAATCTTCTAGGGGGAGAATGGCTGCATCCGGCTGCACAAACGAGGGTCCGAGAAAGAGGAGAGTCCACCCTTTCCGTCTTCTTGGACTGTTTGGTTCAATGCGCGATTTGTGAGTTGAGGAGGAAAGCTAAGAAGGAAAATGTTGAAATGCCAAAGAGCGGCGCTGTGCTAGAGGAATCTGCTACGTCACGACTACGTAGCAGATTCCACAACGTTGCTAGACTACCTCCCAAATAGGCTCCGCATGCATCCACCAGGTGCACATTGGAAGATCGTTTATTTAGCTTTAAAATTAGTTTTCTTGTGCCTTTCAACGGAAGACTGGTGTTTTTGAGGTTAGGTGCAACATGCAACACATTCAAGCTAGAAAATGAGCGCTGAAATTTCGTTTCCTACCCCTTTAAAAGGTTAAGTTTATGCAGTGCAGACTATCCATTGGATGAGTATACAAGGTTTAGTTGTTTCTGGATTGGTTGTTACAATAAGACGTGAGGTAGGTATTTTGTTAATGTCTGAGTATGTTAATGGTGATTTATGTACAATACAAGCTTTTTTTTGTAAGCTTATAAAAAAGGCATTTGCCAAGATGTGCCTTGCATAAGATTTTTTACACGCAGGCTGTGCACCAGGTAAAGACTATCTGAGGAAATTATTTTTTTTTCAACCGAAATTTGCCTTTTCAGGCTATACACCAGTGCACGGCTCCGACATCGTGCCGCCCGGGTTGCGACCCTGTCGGCGCGGTGCATACGCAGACACTTCACTTCATTCAAATCTGGTTTCTGCACACGTGCAGTGCCCATACTTGGTGTAGACAAACGTGGAATCGTGTGCAAAACGCACGTCGATCCAATATACCGGGCGTGGACTACAGGGTGAGAGATACAGTAAATGGTTCGTAGTCTCCTCGAAATAAAATTGGGCAAAACTAAAGTGCAGGCAGCCGGCTTAAAGGGATACTACAACGAAATTTCGGCGCTCATTTTTTGGTCTATATGTGTCCAAAAGAGCAGTATCACATGGAACATACCAATATCTTGTTAAAAAGTCTCGAAAAGGAATTTTAAAACGAATTAAACGATTAGCAAAGAGCACCTGGTGGATGTCGCTAACGCCTCGTTTGTAATGCTCGTCTAGGAACCTTGAGAGCTAGTGACGGAAATCGTCTCGCCTCCGGCCACGACGAGAAAAGGGGGAAGGAGGAACTCCCCTCTTTCCGAGAATCCTTTTGTGAGTCGCAGAAGTCGCTATTGTCCCCCCACAAGATTATAGAAGATTAACCCGTCACTCAAAATTCGTACAAAAGCAGCCGCTTCGGTGGCTGGACCGACTAGGCCATCCTCTCGACGTCAGCCTCGCCGTAGCTTTGCTCGTTTGAGACGATTTACGTCACGATTGCGCTGGGCCTTCTCCGAGCGCTTGCCAGAGTGGGCCGTTTATAACGAAAAATACAGCCACCAGGATCAAAATACAAACGGGCGATTGTCATTTACGGATATTGTGGATCATATTCAACCTATTTTTGAACACGACGGGAATATTTCAAATTTCGTTGAAGTATCCCTTAAAGGGATACTACAACGAAATTTCGGCGCTCATTTTTTGGTCTATATGTGTTCAAAAGAGCAGTATCACATGGAACATACCAATATCTTGTTAAAAAAAGTCTCGAAAGGGAATTTTAAAACGAATTAAATGATTAGCAAAGAGCACCTGGTGGATGTCGCTAACGCCTCGCTTGTAATGCTGGTCTAGGAACCTTGACAGCTAGTGACGGAGGTCGTCCCGCCTCCGGCCACGACGAGAGAAGGGGGAAGGAGGAACTCCCCTCTTCCCGAGAATCCCTTTTGTGTGTCGCAGAAGTCGCTATTGTCCCCTACAAGATTATAGAAGATTAACCCGTCACTCAAAATTCGTACAAAAACAGCCGCTTCGGTGGCTGGAATGACTAGGCCATCCTCTCGACGTCAGCCTCGCCGTAGCTTTGCTCGTCTTGAGACGACCTACGTCACGATTGCGTTGGTGTCAATGCTCAAGCTGCCTTCTCCGAGCGCTTGCCATAGTGGGCCGTTTATAACGAAAAACTACAGCCACCAGGATCAAAATACAAACGTGCGATTGTCATTTACGGATACTGTGGATCATATCGAACCTATTTTTGAACACGACGGGAATATTTTAAATTTCGTTGAAGTATCCCTTTAAGGGTGTCCAAACAGGATACTACAACACTCACGACTCCTGCAAGTCGTTGCTGCGCTGCGCTTCCGGCCGTCGGAGGGAAACTTCCTCCCGTCAAAGCTGCCGGGGGAAGCGTCCCCCGCTAAATCTCCCCTCGCTTCCTCCACGGCGGCCTTGCTCTGCTCATCACGTGGGTCCGGAGAGCCACTCACACGCTCTCTTGGCTGTCGGTCAATCGCTCAAGGCCTCCGCCGCTTTGGAAGTCCCGAAAACGGGAAAGGGAAGACTCGAGGTGAGGGGCAAGCCAGGCGAGCGCGCGTCGTGTCCAAGGTCGTGTCATCGTCCAGCAGTTCTGTGGATTGGATCGGATTCCCGCGGCTCTTGTTCCTAACGTACCTCGTATAGACAAACAAACGTGGTTGGTTTGAAATTTAATAAAATAAATGCTATATTCTTAAGTTCTCAGTGTTTCTACATACAACTAAAAGTCTCCCTTTGCGCACTGCACTTTATTAATTTTTTCGAGCTACGAGCGTGGATTTTGACGAAAAAAGCTGAGCCGAGGCGGCCGAAACGCGCGCTTCGACGAAGGAATCTCCCAAATCCATCCGAAGCCGGACCTCTTTGGCCTTCCTGCCGAGGTGACGGCGGTAGCAAGGTCGGCGACTTTGTGATCCGCGGGAGATAGACAGGCATCAGGCATACCATTGGCAGGTGGCGTGTGACGTCAAGTCTGACGAGCACCGACGTCAACGACAAGTGGAGGAGGCGAGGAGGCAAGTCGTGAATTTGGCTCGGCCGGTGTCCAAACAGACATTCGACCGACGACTGCCGGACGGTTCAATTTTGACGACTTTTGCAGGAGTCGTGTGGTTTGTAGTAGCCTGTTTGGACAGGCCTTTAGGTCATAAATATAAGATAATAA
>JAZHYW010060573.1:0-15470 GCA_037355805.1 Ixodes ricinus | reverse complement strand
CGCTTGACAAATGTTACAGGCATGGATGACATTCTCCACTGAGCGTTCATTTTCGGCCACCGAGGAGCCTCGTACGGGTTTTGACGGATCGGTGTACCCCTCGTGCGGCTTGGCGATGAAAACACCTTGCAGCACTTGAGGGATCACAGACCGCTCATCCCCAGCAAAAAACGGCCATAATCCACGGCAAGGTCATCTTTTAGGTCGTAGAAAGAGATAAGTTCGGAAGACAAGTTCCGTCTTGAAGGCCATGCTGATGTGACGTATGCCATGGCAGCAGACAAAACTGAGTAATTGGCTGTAGCTTCATGAAGTTGAAGCTTGGTGTGCATTCGTTATTCAATCCAACGAAAGAAATTATTTCCTCGTCAAATTCGGTACCGCCTTCATCCTCAGGCTGAGGGAGGCGAGAAAGCGCGTCGGCGACCTGATTTTCCGATCCGAGTTGAAACTCGACTTGAAACATCTTGAGTGAAACCAGCTGAACAAGGGAAGGAAGATGACAGAGGAGAAAAGAATGGCGAACCGACCGCTGGACTACCAACTGTTTTTTATTAAATCTTCACTCTTCCGTGGCGCTGCTGCATCGGACAGACCAGTCGATGTATTAACGACCGAGCACGTGGACTATGCAGCAGCACCTCAGGAACCTTGCGGGACCAGGACATTTAGCTGCCCATTGTCGGAAATGCCTGTACAGCAGAGCTCGACCATCTTCACATAATGGGACACCATAAAAACCGGGTTGCAAGGAGGTTTTCAGAGGCCCTCGCTATCGACGAAGAAGACGACAAGTGCGTGAGCATCCCTTCAATCACCTTGCAAGCCAAAGAAAAACTCTTTCTACACGGCACTCTTCGTGGGTAATTGATAAAAATCAGGAGGAAAAATAAGAAAAATAAGAGCACAAATAAGAGCAATGGGGAAAGAAAAAGAAAAGGGAGGGATTGGATATAAATTAATAGAGAAGAGGAAGATTTAATAAAAAACAGTTGGTAGTCCAGCGGTCGGTTCACCATTCTTTTCTCTGTCATCTTCCTTCCCTTGTTCTGCTGGTTTCACTCAAGATGTATCAGAACCAACTAGCTCAGCTTTTCCCCTTAGTCGACTTGAAAGTTGTAGCAGGGAAGACGGGTCGACCACCTCGTAATTCTGAGGGGTGGATGGCCTGTACCCCATGTTGCTAGCAGCGTCATTAGAGGCTGTCATAATCCGTCCGAAGGGTGAAACGGCGGCCCTACAGGTAGTTGTGCCACCTCTCCCATGCCCACTGGCATGCCAGTGCTTCTCTTTCACCCACCGAATAGTTTCTCACTGCTGCTGTTAGTGTGCGAGAGGCGAAAGCGATGGTCTGAACTTCATTTCCATTGGGATTCTGTCGGCATGACACCAAGCCCGTATCCAGACGCATCGATGGATACGAATATGAGAAGGCTGGGGTCAAACATCTTCAAAACCCTTGATGAAGATAGCGTTGCTTTGACTTTCTTGAAGCTGGCGTCAGCTTGGTATCCCAAACAGATGGATATATTTCTCAAGAACTTGCTCAGGAGCTAACTTCTGCGGCTAGACGAGGAGCAAAACATCGGTAAGTACTCACCTCCTGGAATGATCGGGGCTGAGAAATGTCTGTTGGGATGGGAGCTGCGTTGATGACGTCTATCTTTTATTTAAGTGGCGCGATTCTCTATCGTACCGCTGACATGATGGCTTAAAATGAGGAGTTCGGCAACGTCCAAAGACGAACTTGTTGTTAAGCTTAAGTCAACTATCAGCGATTCGCTGGAGGACATGGCGTAATTGCTCCAGGTGTTCTTCTCTAGTCCTGCAAAACTATGACGTCGTCCAGGTAAAACAAGACCCTTCGCATCCTTCTTGAATCGTTGCCATCATCTGCTGGAAGGTTGGAGCAAAGTGAGGCCAAAACAAAGCTCCTTGAAACGGAATAAGCCTTCGTTCGTTATAAACGCGGTTAAGTGTCTGCTTTAAGGGTGAAGTGTGACCGGATGGTAAGCTGACGCCAAGTACAATTTAGAGAAATGTCTCGCGCCATGCAGCGCATTCAGAAGCTCCTCAACATGAAGAAGATGGTAACTGTCAATAACGACTGCCTTATTAGCCTGCCGAAGGTCTACACACATTCGAATTGATCCATCTTTCTGCCTGACCACAAGAATGGATGAAAACCATTCTGAGGCACTTATGCGGTATATTACTCCCACTGCCTCGAGGCGTTTGAGTTCTTCAATCACAGGCTTCCGCGCCATCAATGAGATGCGGCGAATTTAGGCTGCATGGGCTGCACTGATTTCCGAATCTTCAACTTGTGAGTGTAGTCCTTCACGTGACCCAGCTCGGGAAAGAAGAGGTGACTGTGGTCCCTCAAGGACGTTGGAAGGCCCGGTAACGCTAATGAAAATCTCGTCACGTTCTCACGGCCCGGAGGAGCAACTTGCGTCAGAAATACATCGGACGTAGCTGCAGATTCTTGGGGTTGAAGACAAGACATCCACGCAGCGTCGATGGAGTCCGACGACACGTCTCGCTCTGAGGCCCGTAAAGGTGCAGTTGTAGGCAGTGTCGTCCGCTCGTCGCAATGTTCAGGAGCTCCTGTCGAGCTGTGACCCGAAGGTGATAGATCAAAAGGCAAGACACTCTCAGAGCTCTGTTCGGAGGCTTTTCTCGAGTCCTCGGTTTCCGTATACAGGCAGCTCATTGTTGATCCTTGAGTCTGAAGATTCAGAGCTTTTACGGCATCCATTCCTAAAAACGATGTGCCGGTATTCGCTATATAAAACAAAATTCTGGCTGAACGCTCCTCGAACGTCACTGTTGCGTTAAACGCTCCCAGGACTTTAATAACACGCTGCCGGGAGTAGTTGAGGAGAGTTACCGGCGCTGGGATAATCTTTGCGTTTTTTCTGAAATAGTTTTGAAAGACTTTTTCGACGATGGTCACTGACGAGCCGGTATCCAAGAGGAACGTAAGTGGTCTACCGTAGACACTTACATTGATATAAATTCCCATCTGGGAAGGCGTAGCTACGTGACAAACCTGTGACTTGTCATCCTCTTCGTCGGAAAAGATTTCGTGGATTTGCACGTGACTTTGACGGCGGACAGGTCAGTGCCTGCTGCGGCACACGCGCTGGAAGTGTCCGATCCGGCCACAACCGCTGCAAGCCTTTCCTCGTGCTGGACACGTGTCGTAGCTCTGACAGCGGTCCACCCCGAATCCACAATTTGCACATTATCGACCGTCACAATAGGTCTCGTGCCGTTTAGGTGCTCGGGCTTGAAATGGTCGGCGCAGCTGTTCAAGCGCCGTGGATTGAGTCCATTGCTGGTAGTTATACCTCGGAGCACGATAGTCAGATCTACTTTTGGCAAAAGAGACGTACTCACGTAACTCTTGCTGAAATTGCGAGCTGTGCCGGTCACCGTGACGCGCTGGAAAGTTCTGCCTCGCTAATTGACGAGAGGACGAAGCTCCACGTGAAGCGTCGGTAGTCAACGGTCTGGGCGGCGTGCGTGACGTTGCATGTGAGTTGCTTTTCCGTGGTAATGGTTATCTCTTTGGCTTCGGCCTTGATCCTTTCGGTGTTCAGGACCATTTTCACAACTTGGTCGAAGGGAAGGGTGCTATCCAGGAGCAGCCGTTTTTTAATTGTAGTAGACAACACTCCAGCCGTGAACTGCTCGCGGATGTTTTTGTTCTGTTGAGCCATGTATCGAAGGGCTGTCAGGTAATCGTACAAGGATTCTTCGGGCTGTTGATAACGCCGTCCCAAGCGGTGATGCTCCAGGCGGACGTCGCACGACCTTTTGAAGTGCGCGCTGAGGGTGACGACAGCCACTTGGTAGACATTCGTTGTCTGCGATCCAGAAGTGGCTGCCGCTGACGTCGTTGATGGCGACGGCACAGCGACAGCGCGGGAAGAAGGCAGGTTGTCGAGGACCCGTTGACCCACTATTCCCTGGCAGTGGCGGAGCAGATATCGGCGGCGTTCCAAGGGCAGTGCATGGGCACCAGATGCGCCCATGTAACATTCGAACAGCGAAATCCATCGCTAAAAAATAGCGCAAGGACGACGGAAGGAAGAACGCTATTTTAAGTGATGTTTACCTAACTAGCCCACCAGATGATTTTAAAGAAATCAATCGCTCCCAGGGAATTTCCGGAGTCTCTGGTTTGTCAAAGAAGTCTGGAGGCGGCTTGAGTCCAAATCCCTCCATCCTCGTCGCCAGAAAAGATGTGGTGTCTGGAGACCCGGACTGGAACGACCACACTTGAGCGCGGCTGCCACGAGACTCAATCTTTAATCTTTTTAGTAAAGAAGAGGAAGTAGAAAGGGCAAAGGACAGGAGAAGACGAAGTGACCGGAAAGTAATTAACTAAACTCTGTTTCACCTTATGATTGTACCGCAGGAAAGGCTACAAGCGCGAGCTCCTTGCTCTAGGGCACATCTCGGCGGCACAAGCTCTCGTGCGTTAAGAGTAGCTCCCAACGCTATGAGCTCGCGCTTCTAGCCTTGTCTGCGGTACAACATAAGGTGAAACGGAGTATAGAAGATACAACACAACCTGCAGACAACGACCCTCGCCTAGAAGAGAAGACTGACCGACGGCAGCCATGGCCCCCTTGGGCAGGGTGCCCAGCTCTGTGCAGCGCCCCCTCCAGTAGGCGCACAGCACCGCCTGCTCGGCCGTCAAGCCCCCGTCGGCAAAGCCGCAGCCGACCTCGCCCAACGAGTGGCCCACGATGCCGTCCGGCTCCACCCCCGCCGCCTTCAGCATGGACACCAGCGCCACCTGCGGGGAAGCGCAACGTCCCCCGTCCTGCCCACCACACCCGAGAAGACGGAAAACAGACGCGTGGTGCTCATACAGATAATGTATAATTATCTAGAGGGAAAAGTCTCGCTTATTTCGGTCGGTTAGGAACGGAGGGGCACAGACGCCGACATCGGTGTTCGCAGTGGGACCATATTGCTGGCGATGCTTTAGTGCACACAAAGCGGCGGCCAAACACCGCTTGCAAGTGTACCTTGTAGTTTTCTAACTTTATTTTGCACGAAAACACTGGTATCGTGTTTGTACAAAAACAGAGATGACAAGCACTCTAAAAACTCGTCGTGGCAAAATGAACACGCTTAACCTATCGTCTCCTTTTTTGCGTCCCAATTCCGTCACTTTGTAAACATATAAATAAAACAACACAAACGAACACAAGGACAAGTAGAAGAAGGGACACAGACACAGCGCTGACTCACGACTTACTCTCTTTTTTCGTCTTCTTAAAACACATCAACATAAGAAGACAAAGAAATAAAAAGAAGAAGAATCCAACATGTAGGACATCTTCACTGTCATGTGCCATCCGAAGAATTTCTAACAAAAAGTATACCATTACAAAAAACAAATGAAAAAGGAAAGTAAATAGTAGAGAAATATATAACTATACATCGTTCCACCTCAGGTCTGAGCAAAGCCTGGTATACTTTCTGTTAGAACTTTGGATGGCACATGACAGTGAAGATGTCCTGCATGTTAGATTCTTCTTTTTATTTCTTTGTCTTCTTATGTTGATGTGTTTTAAGAACACGTAAAAGAGAGTAAGTCGTGAGTCAGCGCTGTGTCTGTGTCCCTTCCTTCTATTTGTCCTTGTGTTTGTTTGCGCTGTTTTATTTGTATGTTTACAGTGCACCACTGACTAGCCCACCTCCAAACATTACTCCGTCACTTTATTTCTCTTTCCTTCTCTCAAGACCACAGATGTCGGCGCTCTCGATTTGTCATGTTCTGCTCCCGTCTTTACCTCCCTGGTGCAACTGTACTCCGACCAGCGATCAATTTATGGACTCGGACTCGGGGGCATTTCGACGTCGCGGACGGATGTGACGTTACAGGGAAAGCGTTGCCTAGGCCTATTTAATTCACTTCAAATTCGCCATTTAAAAAAAAATTATATTGCTTCTTTAAGAAGTTGGGGTATGTTTTTTTTCCATAAAAAGGAGTTGTCCTAGAGACACTTAGGGGGGGGGGAGGAGACGCGTTAATATATTATTTTTTTCTCGAAGATATCAAAGTTCCAAATATGATCCGTAAGCAAGACTCAAAAGGTAATGTTACACGTTGTGATATGGGACAATATGAGGGCAGTGTAGCAATCCTTCCCAACAGGTTAGAGGTAGTTTGGTGATGCGAAAAGAATGCTGCTTAGTAAGCTCATGCCAGCAAAACAAATAAACATGCGTAAAACACTGCAACATGTGATGGACTCGTTCGATTTACCTGCACCAGCCTGTACTGGTGCAGAAAAATGTAAATTGAAAATTAAACGAAACAGACGTCACCCCACTGGAGAAAGGGGCAACATTTGAATGTTGAGTTTGGCATCACCTTCATTCGCCATTTCCTCAATAGCTATTCCGAGTTTAGAAATAATAAACAGCACACCTGAAAGAAAAAAAAACCTGTGTATTTTGAAAATGTGTTCAATTTAAGTCGCTATAAAAAAAAAAAAAAAACTTCCGAGGACACTTAACTACTTCTTATGAGTAGTGAATGCAAAATCATAAATGTCGTTCTTCCGCTCCTTTAGTTCGTCTGCGACGTACTGGCGTGGACGGCCACGTTTTGCTACTCACGAGGTTGCGGCCGGCGACAATATAGATACCTCAGACGCCGTCATGTTCCTTGGCGCGAAGACAAACAGCCGCGGCCGCAACCCCCCCCCCCCCTCCTACAACGCCTGACACGAGAGAGGCGGCCGAGCGCGGGCTCGTGAGCGGCTTGTGAGCGGCTCCTAGATGGCCAAATGGCCATCTAGGAGCCGCTCTGCTCGGCCAGAGGGAGAATGGAAATTTCTTTCACGTTTTTTTTTCGCGGTTAAGACGCCGCCGGCTCCGCTCCATGGGATAGTTAATGCTTTCGCATTTAATCCGCCCGAGCTCCCTTTTGAATTTGGGCTCTCCACTGCGGCTCACCTGCATGGCGGCGACCGAGACAAAGGGAGACGCCATCGTCTGGTTGTTGGCGTTGTCGCTGGTGATCAGGTCTATGAGGTCAATGCCGAAGGGCACCAGGAGCTCGTGGGAGCGCCGGATGGAGTCGGCAAACACGTCGAACTGCATCATCTGGCGGGCCATGCCCTTCCACTGGCAGCCCATCCCCGTGAAGACAAACCACAGCGGCCGCTTCTCAGACGGGGCACGCTGCACGGTGGGAGAAAGGGGCAACGGTCAGGACGCACATGCAGCTTGGGTGCCGTAGTGGACAAAAAAGAAATGGCAAACGACTACACAAAGTGTGCTATGCGGTTGACAGCGGTAGCTGCCGCGTTGAGGAAAGGCACGTTGAAGGAGATTTGCCTTCAGCAAGTGTGCTGTACCAAATGTTTGTCACGGGTTATTTGCTTTCAGTGGAACTGAGGCAGGAGACGTGTGTGACATGAGAACTGTGGTGGAAAGATTGTCGCCAGATGTTGGATGTGTTGGAGGACACGGAGACGTGCTATTATTTTTTGTCTGAAGCGCTCTTTCAGAACTGGGGCGCCCGTGACTGCTCCTGCGGTGAAAGGAGGTGTAATATGTGTGCAAAATGTTCCGTAGAGCGACGAAGAGACGCGAGAACGGAACCTGGGCGGCGGCAGTGAGGAGGCGAGGGAGCGTGTCCGTACAGCGTGACCTCGTGGGAATTTCGCAACAGTAGCTGCCGGAGGGGTGGGGAGAAGAGGAGAGGGCGTCGCGGGAAGGTATATGAATGCAGCAAAACAATGGGGAGGCAAAGAGCGCTCTCCCCATCATCACGTGGTTCTTCGGAACTGCGGAGGGCTAAGGGGAGAAGGGAGGGGGAGGGGGGCAGAGAAAGCCTTGCCTTTTACGAGGAATGACGAGGATATGGGGAGCAGTGCCTCCGCTGTAGAGTGGGTTTTTGCGGTCGTATATGAGCACTTTTTGCCGGGAAAGGGCACTAACAGCCATTACAGTATAAAAGAAAACCCCTGTCAAGGCTATCGCAAATGACTTTCAAATGCCTTATGGCATTCCTGGCACATGCCTTGTACATGACATGCACATGCCTTGCACAGGTCTTATACAAGCCCTGCACATGACTCGCACATGGCTTGCAGAACACTCCTTGTGCACAAGATTTTGTGCACAGGCCTCATGCGTGCCTCTATTTTTACAGAAACGCTACCTGCGGCGACCCGATTCCAAGGAAAAAAAATTGCAGCTCGACATTGAAATCTAGTCGTACAAACTACATACACCACCGGTATCAGTACCGCACATTCGGTGCTAGCCCCAATCTCGAGGAAAGGGCGATAGACACGTCTGCTGAAGAACGCCGCCCTCGACGCAATAGCGCAGGGGCTCTGGCGCCTGGGCCGCCAAGACTGGAGGAAGGCTGGGACCCACCTCGATTCCCTTGATGGGCTCGCGGGAGCCGTCCACGGCCACCACGGAGTAGCCGCGGAACGGGAACTGGCTGACACTGGGCTGCCCTACCCGGTTGAGCAGGGCGTAGGCTGGGTCCGGCAGGGGTCCGTCCTTCTCCAGCCGGTCCAGGGTGGCCTGCGAGGGGACATGGGTCTGCCGTCAGCATTCTCGTCCATGCAAGAGCCCCGGGCACAAAAGTTCAGAATAATCTAGAAGGAAAAGGTCCCCGGCATTTCGGCCACTTCGGAATGACAGACGTGAACATCGGCAGTCCCGATAGGACCATATCCCTGGCAACGCTTTAATATACACAAGAAAGTAGCACAACGTCACTTCCAAGGTCTGCACCCAGCTGTTTCCTAGCTTTATTTTTGATAAAACCATTCTGCACTTGTATACAAATAAATGAAGCTGACTGAGCGCTCGAATAACTTCCACCCATCGTGGCAAAACGAATGTACCTAACCTATCGTCCGCTTTCTTTCTCTTTGCTTTTCTTTCGCGCTCTCTCTCTCTCTCATTCTTTCTTGGGATCACCGATGTCATCACTTACGATTTGCCGTACTCTGTTCTCGTCTTTAGCCCCCTGGCCAAGGCGGTCCATGCGAAGCGAAACAGTCAGCTCTTCCGCCGAAAACACTTTCTGGCAACGCCACTGATTTCAAATTTATCCAGGTTACCTAGGTCGGTGGACACCCTCGTCGCAGCCCAAGACGCCCCGAAATCTTTCTCGCGAAGAGAGGACGCCGGAGAACCTCACCATGAGCGACTCCTGGGTCCTCCCTGCGAGCAGCACCAGCCGGGGCAGCTGAGGCTTCTCCCGGGGGAAGGAGTTCACGTGGGGACCCGGGTTGGCCTCCAGGATGGCGTGCACGTTGGCGCCGCCGAATCCGACGGAGTTGACACCGACCAGGCCCCCCGGGAAGGGTGTGTGGCGGTCCACCACCCGAATGCTGCCGTCGTTCAGCGACGGGATGCCCGGGTTTGGCTCGTTGAAGTGCAGGTTGCCCGGAATGGTGCCGGTCTCCATGGACAGGATCACCTTGGCAAACGAGCAGATGCCTGCGAGGAGATGCCAGGGTCAGCATTATTACACGTCCAACTACCCGCTAATACGCAGCACTAACTAGCGAGACCCTTTTCTATACCCGCTTACAACTGATGGAATCGATGTATGTTTTCCCGTCTCTCCCCATAAAGAAGACCACCAGGACCGTAATGCCTCGCTCCTAGAACTCTCCGCCCTTGCTTTGAAAGAGACAGAAGTTAAACTGTCTGTATAAGAAAAAACAAACAATGTAGAAAGCTATATAGTGCTCAGTATTGTGCTTCGAGCATAGAAAGATCACGCAGAAATCCGCCGACAACCCTTCCCCCCAGATGGCGCTTGGGATAAATAAACCTCTAACAACAGGACAGATTTGCAGGAATTAATGAGCATCTGTGGTAGAGAAGGGGAGGAATTAGGTTTAGAATTCAGTAGTGAAAAATCAGCAGTCATGATTTTTAACAATGATGAAGTTGAGAGGCTGAAGATACAGAATATTACAGTGGAGAGAGCTAGTAAATACAAGTATCTAGGAGTATGGATATGTGATGGTGCAGAATATCTCAGTGAGCATGAAAAGTATATAATAGGTAAGGGCAACAGAAATGCAGCTGTAATGAAAAATAGAGCACTTTGGAATTACAACAGGTATGAGGTGGTGAGAGAGATTTGGAAAGGAGTCATGGTGCCTGGTTTGACTTTTGGAAACGCAGTGCTATGCATGAAATCCGAAGTGCATGCAAGACTAGAAATAAAACAGCGCGGAGTAGGTAGGCTGGCTTTGGGGACACATTGCAAAACGCCAAACCAGGGAGTGCAGGGAGACATGGGATGGGCGTCATTTGAGGGCAGGGAAGCTGCGAGCAAGATAGAATTTGAGGATCGGTTGAGGCAAATGGATGGGGAGCAATGGGCACGAAAGGTTTTCAGCTTTTTATACATGAGGAGTATAGACACAAAGTGGAGACAGCGCACTAGGAAATTAAGAGGAAAGTTTTTAGGCTATAGTGGGGTTACGGAAGAGCAGGTCTCCGTTAAGAAGAAAGTTAAGGCCACAGAAAGAGATCGGTGGCTAGAGGGAATGCAGACAAAGGCGGCTCTGGAAAGCTATAGATTAAACAAAACAGTTATTGCCAAAGAAAGCATTTATGATAATTCTAGGGGAAGCTCATTGTTGTTTGAGGCAAGGACAGGTGTTTTGCGAACCAGGACATACAGAGCGAAGTACCAGGAAATGGATACAGTGTGCGCTGCTTGTGGAGAGGTGGACGAGACGGCTGAGCACTTGATACTCTACTGTAAAGGGCTTCACCCTATGCCTACCGAAGACAACCTAGATTTAATAAAGTCATTGGGTTTTAGAGACAGCGAAGGAAAAGTGGATTACAAGACAGTAGAGATTACCAAGCAAAGATTAAGTGAATGGTGGCAGAAAGCACGAGAAAACTAGGTATTTTCTTATTAACTGATGGCAAGGGGTTTTATAGCCTCACTTTCTTTTCAGTGCGGAGTGTATATAGTTTTCACATTTAAATATTCTAAGCTTAAATGGTAAGACAAATTGGCTAGGTGGCGTAAGCTACCGCCCGATCCAAAGGGCTCAGCCGTATTCATCCATCCATCCATCCTCTCGCAAAATCGAACCGATATCTTAGCGGTGTAGTGCCGTGCCGTGCAAAGAATCTTGGGAACCGCTTGGTCGTCAATTTCGGTCCTGAGTTGCCAATCTCACTACACGACATCCTGCATGCTGCTTGCATTTTCGAAAATGTGACTTTCCTTAATTTTATAATACAGTAGGTGCTGACCACCAATACAGACAACAATGTTGGGGAACATTGTTTGGAGGGGGTGGTTTGGGCGACGAGGATAGGATGCATGCAACAAGACGGACATTAACAACTGAGTGACATCGGAACAAAGGAGACAGCGGTAGCGTAAAATGACGCCCCATCTCAAACCTAAAGAATGCCTCGCATCGGGAGAATTGAAAAGTTCGATCAGGAATCAAAACCATGGTGTTTGTACATCAAGAGGATCGAAGTGTTCTTCTCTGCGAACGACATTCCGAAATCAAAGCGAGCCAATGATGATAATAATTGGGGTTAAATGGCGCAAGAGGGAGCCGATGTTCTTCTTTCTATTGCCGCAGAAGAAATTTACGGACTAATACGGAACTTGGAGGCGCCTGCCAAGCCAAGCACCGAGACGTACGTAAAGATTGTTTAACAGGTGCAGAACCACATCAACCCGACGCCCAATAAAACGGGTTAAGTCTACAAATTCTATCACCGGAAGCAGCTGGAATCCGAAACAATCGCAGCTAGACTTCGTAGGTGTGCTCAAACAGTTTTCGCTGCAACGCAAATTCGGTGTTTCCCTCAACGACCGACTTCGAGACAAGCTCATTGACGCCATTAAGGACGGAAACATTCTCGAAAAGCTGCTGGCTGAACCGACGCTGACATTCAAGGCAGCGGTGAACCTTGCCACTTTAAGTAGAGGTAGCCATGAAGGATTCGAAGGAAATAAGGAGCGAGACCGAGACCAAGCAAGATGTCAATCGCTTGGCGCAAGAGCAGAATTACCAGACATCACTTCCAAAAAAGGCAAGCGAGGGAAAAGGAAAATCTTGCTCAAACAGGACCTCATGTAAATGTTGTGGCGAAACAATCACGACCTTGAAAAATGCTTTGCGAAGAACAAGACTTGTAAAGTATGCAGAAGAACAGGACACTTTCAAATGGTCTGCCGTGACAGGAAACGAGATCCACAAGACTCAAGAAGAAAGGACAAGCCAAACTTCACCAACTATGTCACTGCACAGAACTCCCAGGGAGACGGAACTCCGCTTTATTTCATCGACTCAAGCAACCCGAAACCCATCAAGGTAACTGTGGAGTTTTGTAACAAACCTCTTCAGATGGAGAATGACACAGGCTCACCCGTGAATGTGATGAACCAGAGGTGTTTCAAGAAATTCTGCCAGACATACAGTTGAAACCTTTGGGAATAACGCTGAAGCCGTACACCGGCAAGTCAATCCTTCCACAGGGAATGGTTCAAGTAGAGATGTGGTACAGCGGTCAAGTAAAGCGCCATGAAATCCAAGTGATGAAGAATGGGGGACCTCCTTACTGGGAAGGGGATGGCTTCAGGATTTTCAAGTGAACTTGCAGGAACTGCACAACGTGCGTGCACAAACCTTAACTCTCGCAAGTGTGCTACAGAAACACAGTTCCATCATTTGAAGGTCCCGGAGAACTGAAGGACTACGCCGTGAAACTCAGCGTGAATAATGATGCTCAACCAAAATTTCTCAGACCAAGGTCAGTTCCATAGGCCCTCCGACAAAAGATCGAGGAGGAGCTGGATCGTCTTGAGAAAGAGCACATAATCATTCCTGTGATGAGGAGTCAATGGGCGACTCCAATCGTTCCAGTAATGAAGGCAAATGAACAAATGCGCATATGCAGCGATTATAAGGTCACACTCAACCCAGCCTTGAAGCCAGATAGGTACCCCCACCGAAGACTCTTTGTGAAGATTGCCCATCGGGAGAAGTTCACCAAGCTGTAATGCAAACAAGCCTCCTTCCAGATCCCCTTAGCTGAAGAATCGAGAAATCTCCCTGTGATCAACACACACAACAGGCTCTATTAGGCGAACAGAGTACCATTTAAATTAATTACAGCATCTGCTATTTTCTAACGCGTCATCGAAGAACTCGTTGAGAACTTGCCGTACACACGTGCATGTCAAGGTGGCATTGTGGTAACTGGCAAGAACGACCAATATCACCTGCGGAACCTGGACATGGTATTGCAAAAACTAAAAAAAGTGGCCTTCTGCTTGTGAAGGGAAAAATGCTGCTTCATGCAGGACTTCACGGTTACCTAGGACATGTTATAGACAAAACAAGGGATTCACCCAAATCCCAAGAAGGTGGATACGATCCTTCAAGCGAAGATGCCGAAAGACCAACAAGAACTCGGAGCATTTCAACGACTGCTGAAGTACTACGAAAAGTTCTTCAGCAACACAGCCGACATCCTACATCCGCTGCATGAACTGCTGCGAAAAGATAAGTGGTGGGAATGGTCAAGATCATGCCAGAGCCTTCAACGAAGTGAAGAAGCAAGTCACCAAGCAGAGCCCGCTAGTGCACTAGTCTATGACCCTGCCCTTCCTCTGGAACTGCACTAGTCTCTGACGCCTCGAGCCATGGCATTGGTGCAGTACTTCAAGACGTACTACGCAACAAGCAACGGAGGCCGATCACCTTCATGTCAAGAACGCTCTCTAAAGGTGAACGAAACTACTCTCAGATTGACAAAGAAGCGCTGAGTCTAGTTGAAGGCGTAAAGGAATTTCACCAGTATTTGTTTGGACGTGACTTCACGCTGTGGACGGACCACAAACTCCCTGGTATCGATTTTCAATACCAGTAAAGGAATCCCAGGCACAGTTGCAGCAAGAATGCATTGATGGGAAATCATCTTGTCTGGGTATGACTTCGGCATAAAGTACCTGTCGACCGATAAGAACGCAGTCGCAGACACGCTGTCGATACCATAGGTCGGCATTTTAGAGCCCCTTCATTCACCATCACATCACGAACAAAATCACGTCTCCAAATTCATTCGCATTCACGTCACAAGGTACTCCGACCTCCCAAAGTCACGGCCCTTCACATCCCGGCGTTCAACCGCGCCAAAACTTCATCCCCTTCACATCACGGCTTTCAAACTCCGCCGAGAATTCATCCCCTTCACATCACGGCGTTCAACCGCGCCAAGAATTCATCCCCATCACATCACCGCCGCCTCCGAATTCACGGAGTCATTCACCATCACATCACCAATTCACGAAGTCATTCACCATCACCACGAATTCATCGGAATTCACCATCACATCATGAATTCATCCGAATTCACCATCACTTCACGAATTCATCCGAATTCACCATGAGATCATGAATTCATCCGAATTCACCATCACTTCACGAAGTTATTCACCATCACGGTCAACACGAATTCACCGGAATTCACCATCACATCATGAATTCCGCATAATTCACGAAGTCATTCAGGTTCATTAATCTGACTAAATTCGACTTCACGGCTGGTAGTCCTTCACGAGTTCGCAGTTCTTGCGGAATAGGACTGTGGCGCCTTTTTGTGTCAGCCACTTGAAACCAGGACCTGACTCCGTCGGGGAAGTGGGGTATTTCGAACGCGAAACGCAAAGCACATTGATAGAGCGCCAACCCAGCCAATGCCGCGCTGCGATCATGTCACGTGAATGTGCTCCGTGCGCCGCCGCGCGGAACCGGCAGGTCACGTGATATGGTCTCGGCGCCGGATTAGGTGCGCCTGCGCCGCGTAGACGAAGCGGCGCCTGCTGGTACTACTGCCCGCCGCCTTGGCGCCGGCTCGCTGCCCCCTCGTAGTCGTATGTGAGAGCAGTGTTGGAACTAACGCGTTACAAGTAACGACGTTACTGGTAACGCGTTAGTTTCTTGACTAACGTACTCGTTAGAATCCCAAATGACTAACGAGTAAAGTAATGTCGTTATTATTTTAGGGAATCTCCTACGAAATTACGTTACCCGTTACTCGTTACTTTTGATTAAAAATGGCCGCATGATTGTTTGAAAACAAAATAATTTTTATTCTGTACACTACGTAAAATAGGCAAAAAAAAAAACAACAACAAAGCTATGTATAAGCGGCGTCATTTCAAACTCCTTCGGAAGACATTTTTAACGTTCCCACGACCGGGCCCAAAAGGCGCGAGATTATCGCTGCGCGGAACCCCTAAGCGTCCTTGCTAAGATCACCGTCGCCGTACCCTGAGCAGCCGTCTCGCTGGAAAGGAGACAACAGTCTGCCGCCGCTCGAAGGATTTTGCCTCAGCGTCCCTAGCTACTCCATCTGGTCACATCGTTTTCTTCAAAACAAATAAATTCTCGTTC
>JAZHYW010060571.1:0-15550 GCA_037355805.1 Ixodes ricinus | reverse complement strand
CATGACGGCAGGTTCGTCACCGAAGACCAGGCCGCCTTCCCTCCGGAATATAGCTTGTTCTGCCGGTTTCAAACCGCTCTGGCGCGGGTGCTGCGCAGTAAACGCACCCTCCCCCCCCAGCCCGGCCTTCCACTACAACCAGTGATACGAAACGGACGGAGTTCTTGGACTACCTCAACAACAATCCAGTAACTGAAGCACTGGAACCCCTAAGCCTTTGTAAAGTTGGAGGGAAGGCGGCTGGTAAACTGTCATTGCCCAGTGGGGCCGACTTCCATTCACCCTCAAGGAGAATCCCTGGGGATGAAATTTTTAATAAAGTTTAAGGTACTCATTGGTTATTCAAAGTGAGGTAGCCACGGACCATTTCTCGTCACCCCAACGTTTTGCCTCCTCCGCCTTCGGCTTCCATCTTGTCTACACTCCCCTGACTGCCTTTTTCAGGAGCCTTTCCCGCCCACGAGTCTTTCCACCGCTCGCTTGTCGCGGTCTTCGTCTCCATATGGTTTTGCTTTGCGGGCGCCACTCCCCAGGACGTGCCGTGCTCCTCCTCCGGCCTCCATAGTTCGAACTTTCGATTGCGATTTGTAAAACCCGGCGATGACTTCGCCGATTGGCGTTTTTGGGTTTTAGGAAAATTAGACAGAGCTGGTGCCGGAGCGCGGCGGCTTCATGGCAGCGCTGAAAAGGCTTTCCTGGTTGCCTGGTCCTTTCTGCTCGTCGTTGGCCATTTCCGTTCTCCTTGAGAGACACCAGCCCTTTTTGCCCTCGAACAGACTGTTCTCAAAAATACCCTTCCTGACCCAGTTTATCGGAACGCTGGCTATAGGCACCATGTCCGCAGCCTCCACTCTGGATATAATCCATCGTAGTAGCCCCTGTAGGCGTCGCTGTCAGCCAAGTTTTTTTCGGAGTTCTGAAATTGCCTCTGGTGCCTCTGCGCGTTCTTTTATTCATGTTCTGACATGAGTCATGGCGTTCAGTCACCAAATATGAACAAAGAATTACATGATGTGAACTCCAATTTCGGTTGCCTTTCGTGCGGGCGAGACACTTAGCAATACACAGTTCACTGGCATTAATAGGTTTGACATATTGTAACGTGTCTTCCAAACGGCTTGTCTTTTGTTGAAGAGAGGGCCTGAAGCTCTCAGTCCACTCATCACTACGGTCGATTTATTTGCAAATGTTTGCTTTTATCAAAGTTCCTTGAAGCGTTCTATCCCGCCGTAATGCTTGTAACCAGCTTAGGCTGTTGTTTTCCACTGAACCTAAGGATCTCCCTTTGTGACAATAGCTTCACTAGTTTATATCGTCCATCGAGTTTACACATTCGCAGAGAGCCAATATGTCAGGAAACATTATTGCATAATCCAAAACTTTCTCTTTTACTACGGCTGAAACAAACGCACCGAGCGTGTCAACTGGGGAGAGCTGGGGGCTGCTATGTTCTGGCGAACTACCGGCATAGTAACATGCCCCTTGATTCTGCACTCAGTGTTGATAAAGCTGAACAATAAATAAACTGCTCCTGACGAAGTATCTGGCATGATTTGCTGGCAAACGCAATTACATATTGCTGTAGACTTTGGTACGTTTCTGCAGTTTACGTGACGTGCTAACATTCTCTGCGATGAATGACCGTTGGCTGCCTCTTCAAGGTTGCCTTTGAACGCAGCTACTGCACCTTTCGATAATGGCCCACGCTTTACCGAAATTCTTTGTAAGCGGATGGTATTTCCCCTCGCCTTGCTCTTTGAAAACATGAGCTTTGGGTCAGAGAAAGAGGAAAGAGACAGCTGAGTCTAATTTCTTCCCTTATTTTTGTCGTCTCATTTGACCGGTCACACAGTGGTAATTCTAATCGTAGGTTAGGGCCTGTGTTTTTTTTTTAGCTCTGTGTATGTTTCTCGTCTTTGGTCGTGCTTTTGTACTTCGCTGGCACTGACTGTAACGTTGACAGGCATGTTTTTTTTATATTTCAGAAAGTGCCTGTTTCGCATCAGCGCGCCGAGGAACGCGAAGTCGACGATTCCCTGACCCGTCTTTGATCGTATTTCTGAGCTTTTCAACTTTTCACCTGGACTTTTTTTGCTGAGTTCGGTTGAGGAACGCCTTTATTTAATGCCATATATTAGCTGCTAGCGTTTAATGCATCCGAAGCGGCACAACAAAAACATATTCGCATATATGATTCACACGCAGCTTGAGAGTTGACCGACAGCGTTTCACCATGGGGGCGCTGCTAAAGACAACCAAACCCCCAAACCGCGACCGTGCGATGGGATTTGATCCTCCGTGAAACCTTAGCTGCTCAAACACTTGGTTTACTTTGCGCCGGCGAACTTTCCCTGTTCGCGGTGGCAGCTTGTGCTGCGAGACGCGCGGCTGTTTCACAGCGTATAGACTTGTGTTCGGGTTTGTTTTCGTCATGGCCTTGCTGCGCCTGGGTGCCTGTTGTGGGTTTTGTGCTGAACGCTTGTCTAGGTTGTTATTCTATTTGAGTCTGCTGCGTGTGGCTTTGTATTGCTAAAAACGTATTGTTTCTACTTTTAATCCCCTCTGTGTTCTGCAAACTCTATGACGCAACATAGTGCCAAGCAATGAGAGGAAAAAATAATTTACTTCTTTCAGCGCGCGACCCTTATCACTCAGCGTCTAACAGTGTTTACCTAATATTCTTAATGTTTACATTCTCTATGTTTACTTTTTTGTTACTAGGTTTTAATAGTGACGTCCTGCGTCCCTTCCAGTCTTCTAACTCTATTGATCGCCTGCAGTAGTGCTCGCATTTTTATCCGCTTTTCCCACCGCCACGGGACAACGCAACGTTTCGCACGAGAGGCGCGCCTACTCAAGAGGAGTCCACCATTGAGTACACATTCTCTATGTTTGATTTACTCGCTCTTCTAAATCCAGGCTCTCAGCTGCATGTGTGTCCGACCGTATATTGAAGGGAGGGAGCACGAAAAACCATGGAGAGCGTTGGCTATTTCATGGCGGAAGCGCTTCGCAAAGTCGCTGCTAGAGAGCATGCGTTGCCAAGTCAAGTGGCGGGTAGAAAATGGGAAAGACAAACGAAGGGCTTTGCGTTACAATCAAAAATTTCTTCACCTTCACGCACTTCGTAATGCCACGCCGACCATTAAACCACGTGACCCCGACTGAGCAGTAATCAATGCTTTGAAATCCAGGCATTTCCTCTCCGGAAGAGACTTCAACGGTCGCCATCACAAGTGATGAAAATAATTGACATAGAGATAACAAATATCATATCAATCAGAGCTCGCGCGCCTCGACGTCGAAGTCACGTTCTCCTTTCGTCTTCCCGTCTTCCTTCCGTGCAGGTGGCTTGCGTTCCACGCAAAAAGAAGGCCGTAATTCCTTCCCCGCTCCGAACGTTAGAAACACTATGTTGCTCAAAGAAAACAGTCGATCACATCTAAAATTGTAACTGAAGTTAACCACATTCGTGTACTTTAAGGGCGGCATTTAAATTACTTCTGTGGGAGGTTGTGGTTTTTTACTGCGTAATTGCAGAAACAAATTAATTGGCCGAAATAATTGCTGTCTTTAAGCTAATTAAAAACAACGCTGTAGAATTTTGCGCAGTAGGTAAATATAATAAAAACATAATTGAATATAGCCCCCTCAGCACTTTTTGCGCATAGTGAACACTGCCAAAAGCCCTGTTTGCCACTCTGCAAGCAAATCAGGTGTCTTAGCGCGTGCAAGAAAGACGTGTCCGTAATGTGCAGAAAACGACAAAGCCTGTTCTTTATTGTGCACACATGTTGCATAGGCACAGGTCCAAACACTGTGGGCTTCAGGCCACATAACATGTTAAGACGACTGCGCGTCAAGAACGGCGGGAACGGCTCCAAGAACGGAACCGCAGCGTCTGTGGTTCTAAAGGTCTCCAAAGCTGGCGAGAGCAGCTTCCGCGGGTACAGTGTTCTAGTTAGCAGTAGTTAGTTATCATGCTGGCCGGATATTTTACTCTTTCTGCTGATGCTACTAAAGCGCGCCACAATCATCCCCCGAAGTTCTCCTGCCCCGCTGGGCCCCAATCCGTTTGGTCAGGCGTAAGATATGTGCGATGACTGCCGAAATATTATATTCCTTCAAAAATAATATTTCTGAAAATCATACGTTTTAAGAGCGTCACAAAACTGCCTATTAATACCGTGCTTACTGAGGCGTGTGCTTCTCTAATAGGATGAGTAGAGAGGGAGCACCTTCCGCTGTAACGATCGCACTCAAGCTACAGTGCCACTAAAAGAAGATATGACCACCTAAAGACCCAGCTGAGGGTGACATTCTCAAGAATTAACTGAGCAGTTCATTCACCTAATCGCCCCTTTTATAAAAAGTCCTCCCTCGGGTCAGTTTTTTCTTCTTGTAATCCGCTTAAATTGTGATGTTAGAGCAGTAAGAATACATCGCAATAGAATTGAACAAAAATACACCTCATTCACGCTCATAAGATTTTCTGAGACTTTACATAAATTACTTGCCTTGCAGAATGGTGAAGTTTCCTACCAAAGAAGGCATCGTAAATAACCTAGCATCACCAAGTTCGGAACTAAAAGTCTAAGTTTTTAACATTCCCGTTTTTTTTTGTTTCGTAAGTCGGTCGTAACACATAAACATGCCGGGTCCACACAACACCACCCAGACTATCGGACGGAAATTTGTAGAAAACTCTGGTAGGCAGCCCGGTGAAGGAGACTAACACTGTTTTTTGTTACGTCCCTATTCATGCTTGAAATAAAACGGTGTAATCTATCTCACGCGGAGGTCCGCTTTAAATACAGTACTCGGAGCAAACTTTGCAAATACCCTTTTTTATATACGCGAGAAACTTAAGAAGCAATAACGCTAACATAGATTTTCGAAACGCTGGGTGTATTTGCAGCAGCTCAATAGCTGTTGCGTGAGTTCGACTCTTTGCACTTTAAATTCAAGGCAGCAAACTTTATTCACTCATTTAACTGCTATGTACACCTCTGACAAAATAAAGTACGATATGTTTTAGTGCATTTCATATGAGTGACCGACACCCACTTTGACGTGCCCTGAGTGAACGATATCCATAGTTCAATTTTCCCTAGCATGCTTTCCTCCACCTAAGTAGTAGAACGAGATTCGTTCTACTGCTCTGGTGACCGGACTCGATGGATTCACGCTTGTGCAGCGAAAGCGACGTTTTCCGCCTTCAACTGGAACTACGAGGCCTGAAAAGGCACTTGCGGTACCCCGCCGACCGTCAACCAAGGCACTCTTCGTGTCTAGGTTGGGTCCGATGACTACCGTGTCTGACATTGAGGATCTTGTAACCCCGTTTTTAGACAACAAACCTGTTACCGTTACCAAGCTCCAGCCGAAATTTCATTCTTACACCTCGTTCCACCTTTCGGGGGACCAGTCGGTGTTCGATAGTTTATACCAGCCGGGACTCTGGCCTGAGGGCTCAATATATATTTCATCAGTTTTTTTGGAAAGCTAGACAGCTCGTGAGTATTTAGGCCCGAATGTGTAACAAGTGAAAATGTTGCGGACACTTGAGGTTTACTATCGAAATACCCGGGGCTTACGTACTAAGTCGGATGAGTTTATGTCGAATATGCTGCTGAGTTCTTCTGATAAAATCTGTTTGACCGAGACTTGGCTTTGTGCTGGCATTTCCAGGCTCAATTATTTTCCGTTTAATTATATTCTGTATCGACAAGACAGAGATTATAATACAACGGAAATAAAATTAGGGGGTGGGGTTCTCGTGCCGTTCAAATCCGGAGTTATTTATTTATTTTTATTTAGTACCTACTGCGGACTTTTGAGGTCCAAGCAGGGTGGGCGGTAAACATAATAAAGCCACAAAAACAATGGTTGCATATAAAACAAGAAAACAATTGTGAAAATACTGCTGCACAGAATACAGATATATATATATATATATATATATATATATATATATATATATATATATGTATATCAAAATATAGTAAAAAGTATAGTAAATCACAAAGTTATAACAATGACCCATCAAAATATACAATGGCAAAGATAACAGTGAAACTACAAAGCTGAAAGCTCCATGAAAATATGTATTGACAAAAAAGACTGCAACGGTAACTGGGATCGAAAAAAATAATCCAATGATGATGCAAAATCAGGTGACTCAAACAGATCCAGAGGCAATGGATTCCACTCGTTTATGGTTCTTGGGAAATATGAAAACTTAAATGTATTTGAAGGTAAACATGTTTGAGAGAATTCTCTCTGGTTGGGTAAATAATAAGAGATAAGATAATCCGCCAACCAAAAATTGAAATAGTATCGACCCTACGTTTCGAAACCGTTCGTTTCTTCTTCAGGGGGATGAATGAAGGACAGCACTTCTTCTTCTTCTAGATGTTGAGCGACTTCTTTTTCTTTTTCATTGGTCTTAGTAGGCTGGTCGTGCCGTGCGCAGTTTGTTATAACATCTTGGAGGCCGGTAATATATAAAGTTGGAAGTGCCCCTAAGGACCGATTGATGTTGTTAGAGGTTGTTTGTATGTACCATGACTCTACGAGGTGTCTTCTACGTAGATTTGATGCCGTGTCTAGGATGCTTGCGTTTTCAAAGGCAATGCGGTGGTCGAGGGTCTCGCAATGTTCAGCGAGAGCACTGCGTTCTCTGTCGAAGTTTCGCACGTCGTACTTATGTTTGCGGAGTCGATCGTGGAAGTTCTTCGATTCGCCGGATATAGGAGGCGGGGCATTGGGAGCAAGGAATCCTATAGATGACGCCCTGGGCCCTGTCCTTCGGTGGCTTGTCCTTTGGGCGGGGTAGGAAGTGCCCAAGAGTTGACACCGGTTTGTGTGCAACCATAATATGTTCCTTTGCGAATAGTCTGGATAGTAGTTCGCTCGTTCCTTTCACGTAAGGGATGCTGACGCGTGCTAGCGGTTTGGAAGCTGTTCTTGCAGGTTGGTTTATCCTATTATGGTTCTGACAGCGAACTACATGGCGAATGAAATTACCGGTATAGCCATTCTTTCTGAAGTCGTTGATGATTGTTTGTTCCTCTTTTCTGTTGTCGTTTTCAGAAGAGCACACAGCCTTAGCTCTCGTAAACAGTGTGGAGACGACAGACGCCTTGTGGCTAACCGGGCGTGCGAAATAAGGCGTTAATGAGTAGCGGTGATTGTGCCTAGTCTGCCTGGTTGAAAGTGGCCTAACGTAAGAATAGGAATTGAGAGAAACCTTAGAACTGACAAGTTGGTGCAAAAACTTTAAACGGGCAATCTTACGTCGGTGTTGGAGGGTAGGTATGTTGTTTGTCTGCATTAGTAAAGATGGGGAATCGGTGCGTTTGAATTTACCATAAACAAAGCGAACAGCGCGTCTTTGAACTTTTTCTAGAATTTCGGAATGTTTTTTTGTAACTGGATCCCATACTATGGAACAATATTCGAGTTTGGGTCGGATGAGAGAGGTGTAGGCTAACAATTTAACGTTTGGGGGGGGGCGTTCTTAAGTTTATGCCGTACAAGACCAAGCTTGCGGAAGGCTCCCGAAGAAATATTATTCACGTGATCGAACCAACCGAGGGTTTTATTAATGGTAACACCAAGGTATTTAAATTGATCAACTTCAGAAATGAGGAAGTCCTTAATTGAATAGGAAAACAAAAGAGGATTTCTTTTATTTGTAATACGTAAAAAAACGGTTTTGTCCAGATTTAACCTCATATCCCATAGGTCACACCAATCTTGTATCGCACCAAGACCTGAGTTAAGCAAGCATTGATCAGATGATGAAGCTATATTTTTGAATAACACACAGTCATCCGCGAATAACCTTATACTTAACGAAGGATGAACTGCGTCAACAATATCATTTACATAGATTAAAAACAATAATGGCCCCAATACGCTGCCCTGTGGTACCCCTGACGTTACATCCAGCGTTTCCGAACAACAACCCCCTACGTCAACGAATTGTTTGCGATGTAATAAGTATGAGCGAACCCAGTTGACGATTGGCGAAGGAAGTCCTATATTATAAAGTTTTGATATTAGTTTGCCGTGGGGGACCCTGTCAAAAGCTTTACTGAAGTCTAAAAAGATAACATCTACCTGGCCTGCCTTATCCAGTATTTGTGCAAACTCATGAATGGTAGTTAGCAATTGTGTAGTGGTTGAAAGGCCTTTTCTAAATCCGTGTTGAAACGGGGTAAGTAAATTATTTTTACATAAATGATCTCTAATAAGATTACTAATTATGTGCTCTAAGAATTTACAACTTGCGCACGTTAAAGAGATAGGTCGGTAATTACTTGGTGATAACGGGTCCCCTTTCTTGAAAACTGGTATTACACGTGCTGTAAGCCAGTCATTTGGCAACACACCCGAGGAAAAAGAAGCACGAAAGATTATAGTCAAAAACTTTGCGATTATTTCTGCGTACCGGCGCAAAAATGAATTCGGTATGCCATCTGGGCCGCACGACTTTTTCACTTTTAGGTTTAACAACATTGAAAGTACGCCTTGATAAGATATAAAGTCAGCAGTAAGAGAAGAAGAGACGTCGTCATACTCAGGCACGTCAGGGGCAGAAAAGACCGACTGAAAATACCTATTAAATTGCTCAGCGATTTCACCATGATCGGAAATCAAAACGTCATTTATTTTAATCTTATCAATTGACTTTTGTTTGTTGCTAAGGTACCTCCAAAATTTATCTGGATCGTTTTTAATGAAGGCAGGGAGCGTGAATGAAAAGTAACGTTGTCTCGCCTGTTGTACGTTCATACGTAATTCATGTTGAAGTTCAGGAATTTGAGCTTTATTGCAGTTCTCCTTTTTTCTGAGCCGCTTGATTCTACGTTTTAAGTGGATTATAGTTCGATTAATCCATGGGTTGCAACGCTTGACATGTTTACGTACATTGGGAACAAATGTATCAACGCAGTAATTACATGCTCGTTTAAACTTATTCCAGAGAATATTAACATCAGAGTCATTAAAGTTGTCTAATGTGTCTTCTAAATGAATAATAATAGAATTATCATCAGAACGAGAAAAATCTTTGACAATCTTAACTTCAGCTTTTTTGTTGGTTGACTGGATGGGTAATGAGCAACGAAAGTGAACAAGTTTGTGGTCAGAAATACCCTTCTCAACCGAAACTGTATATTCTGTAATACTTCGACTAATAAAAACTAGGTCCAGAATAGAACCACTACATCCGTGTTCGTGTGTTACCTCATTGACAACTTGCAAGAGGTCGAAAGCAAACATGGTGTCAAAAATAATGTCGGTGTTCTCACAACAGCCAGGTGATAATTTCACCCAATCAACATTGGGTAGATTGAAGTCACCAACAATTATTTTGTTGTTGTTGCGGTGAGATGATAAATGGCTGTACAATTTATGCAGAAATTCAGGAGGAGAATTAGGAGGTCTATATACAGCATACAATATAAAAGTATTACCCCATATGCTAACTTTCAAACACAAGCTTTCATGTTCATCTATTTGGTCCAAAAGCGCGACATCGATATTTTCCTTGAACACAACAGCTACACCCCTCCACGTGATGGGCGGTCTCTCCTAAATATTTTATGAGATGCAGGAATGATGCTATCATCACCAATGTGGTCAGAAAGCCATGTCTCAGAAATCACTGTAATATGGGGATCATGGGTTAACAACAGTGACTCAAGCTGTTCAACCTTGTTCACAATGCTTCGAGCATTTAAGTTTAACACACTAAGTTCTTTAGCATATGGGTTTTCTGGTTGTCAGTTCGATGGATTCGGCAATGACAGAGCGGGAAGTTTGACACGCGCGTTCTTTGTATCGTCCCAAACATACCAGTCATCATTGACTCGCAGTTTGTCGTTAGAAAGAGATACCTTTTTCCCTGCCGTCTTATCGGCTTTTGCACTTTCCCAGAGAAATCTTCGTTTGGACAGAGTGTATTGTGAATAGTCATTCCTTATGTAGATAGTCGTTCCCTTCAACTTCTTTGCATTGTGAAGTACAGCTTGTTTTTCACTATAATCCTGAAAAAACAAAACGACCGGTCTTCGGCCACTACGTTTTCCAAGCCGATGTATTCTTGCGATCGAAGCACATTTCACTCCAAGCCTTTGCTCAAAGACTTCAGATATTACTTTGCTCCTTAATTGAGACTCGGTTTCTGTATCTGTTTCCGGAATTCCATAGACAAGAAGATTGGAGCGACGGCTTCGATCTTCAAGATCGGCGATTTTACGGTGTTGGGAACTAAGGGCATTCTCAAGACTTAAAATGGTTCTTTCAAGCACCTCGATTTTTTCTGTTTTCACCCTGAGTTCCTGCAGTATCTTGTCAACATCGGACAATTTTGTACGTAATTCATCGACCTTGGATTCTGTCGAGCTCTGTTGATTTCGGAGAGTTACAAGTTCTGTTTTTATAGCATTTTGTCCCTCCATGAGTTGCTCGAACATTTCTTCAGTAGTGGGGCCCGGATTGGTCTCAATATCACCACAAAGAATCAATTTGCACATATTAATACAATCATAGGCAATATCAAGAAGGGTTTGTGGGCCCGGCACAACTATTAGTGTAATACAGTCACTTTTGCATGAAGATATTTTGCTACCAACCTGAACAAAGAAGAACATCGGCTTAGCGATCGTCATGTTCCTGTGACTTTCGCCGAGCCCACTGAGCCGAACTTGGTGTGCCGCTCCTTTTGTAGCCGTGGCATCCTCAGACGTCACAAACCCCATGACTTGAGGGAGGGGCCCGTCGATGCTGACGCCTTGCAGAAACGTTCTGTCATGGTGGATCGGTGGATGGATGACGTTGAAACTTTCGCTTGATGCACCCGTGCAGCAGAAGAAAGGAAGTAGGAGGGCCTGAACAAAGAAGAACATCGGCTTAGCGATCGTCATGTTCCTGTGACTTTCGCCGAGCCCACTGAGCCGAACTTGGTGTGCCGCTCCTTTTGTAGCCGTGGCATCCTCAGACGTCACAAACCCCATGACTTGAGGGAGGGGCCCGTCGATGCTGACGCCTTGCAGAAACGTTCTGTCATGGTGGATCGGTGGATGGATGACGTTGAAACTTTCGCTTGATGCACCCGTGCAGCAGAAGAAAGGAAGTAGGAGGGCCTGAACAAAGAAGAACATCGGCTTAGCGATCGTCATGTTCCTGTGACTTTCGCCGAGCCCACTGAGCCGAACTTGGTGTGCCGCTCCTTTTGTAGCCGTGGCATCCTCAGACGTCACAAACCCCATGACTTGAGGGAGGGGCCCGTCGATGCTGACGCCTTGCAGAAACGTTCTGTCATGGTGGATCGGTGGATGGATGACGTTGAAACTTTCGCTTGATGCACCCGTGCAGCAGAAGAAAGGAAGTAGGAGGGCCTGAACAAAGAAGAACATCGGCTTAGCGATCGTCATGTTCCTGTGACTTTCGCCGAGCCCACTGAGCCGAACTTGGTGTGCCGCTCCTTTTGTAGCCGTGGCATCCTCAGACGTCACAAACCCCATGACTTGAGGGAGGGGCCCGTCGATGCTGACGCCTTGCAGAAACGTTCTGTCATGGTGGATCGGTGGATGGATGACGTTGAAACTTTCGCTTGATGCACCCGTGCAGCAGAAGAAAGGAAGTAGGAGGGCCTGAACAAAGAAGAACATCGGCTTAGCGATCGTCATGTTCCTGTGACTTTCGCCGAGCCCACTGAGCCGAACTTGGTGTGCCGCTCCTTTTGTAGCCGTGGCATCCTCAGACGTCACAAACCCCATGACTTGAGGGAGGGGCCCGTCGATGCTGACGCCTTGCAGAAACGTTCTGTCATGGTGGATCGGTGGATGGATGACGTTGAAACTTTCGCTTGATGCACCCGTGCAGCAGAAGAAAGGAAGTAGGAGGGCCTGAACAAAGAAGAACATCGGCTTAGCGATCGTCATGTTCCTGTGACTTTCGCCGAGCCCACTGAGCCGAACTTGGTGTGCCGCTCCTTTTGTAGCCGTGGCATCCTCAGACGTCACAAACCCCATGACTTGAGGGAGGGGCCCGTCGATGCTGACGCCTTGCAGAAACGTTCTGTCATGGTGGATCGGTGGATGGATGACGTTGAAACTTTCGCTTGATGCACCCGTGCAGCAGAAGAAAGGAAGTAGGAGGGCCTGAACAAAGAAGAACATCGGCTTAGCGATCGTCATGTTCCTGTGACTTTCGCCGAGCCCACTGAGCCGAACTTGGTGTGCCGCTCCTTTTGTAGCCGTGGCATCCTCAGACGTCACAAACCCCATGACTTGAGGGAGGGGCCCGTCGATGCTGACGCCTTGCAGAAACGTTCTGTCATGGTGGATCGGTGGATGGATGACGTTGAAACTTTCGCTTGATGCACCCGTGCAGCAGAAGAAAGGAAGTAGGAGGGCCTGAACAAAGAAGAACATCGGCTTAGCGATCGTCATGTTCCTGTGACTTTCGCCGAGCCCACTGAGCCGAACTTGGTGTGCCGCTCCTTTTGTAGCCGTGGCATCCTCAGACGTCACAAACCCCATGACTTGAGGGAGGGGCCCGTCGATGCTGACGCCTTGCAGAAACGTTCTGTCATGGTGGATCGGTGGATGGATGACGTTGAAACTTTCGCTTGATGCACCCGTGCAGCAGAAGAAAGGAAGTAGGAGGGCCTGAACAAAGAAGAACATCGGCTTAGCGATCGTCATGTTCCTGTGACTTTCGCCGAGCCCACTGAGCCGAACTTGGTGTGCCGCTCCTTTTGTAGCCGTGGCATCCTCAGACGTCACAAACCCCATGACTTGAGGGAGGGGCCCGTCGATGCTGACGCCTTGCAGAAACGTTCTGTCATGGTGGATCGGTGGATGGATGACGTTGAAACTTTCGCTTGATGCACCCGTGCAGCAGAAGAAAGGAAGTAGGAGGGCCTGAACAAAGAAGAACATCGGCTTAGCGATCGTCATGTTCCTGTGACTTTCGCCGAGCCCACTGAGCCGAACTTGGTGTGCCGCTCCTTTTGTAGCCGTGGCATCCTCAGACGTCACAAACCCCATGACTTGAGGGAGGGGCCCGTCGATGCTGACGCCTTGCAGAAACGTTCTGTCATGGTGGATCGGTGGATGGATGACGTTGAAACTTTCGCTTGATGCACCCGTGCAGCAGAAGAAAGGAAGTAGGAGGGCCTGAACAAAGAAGAACATCGGCTTAGCGATCGTCATGTTCCTGTGACTTTCGCCGAGCCCACTGAGCCGAACTTGGTGTGCCGCTCCTTTTGTAGCCGTGGCATCCTCAGACGTCACAAACCCCATGACTTGAGGGAGGGGCCCGTCGATGCTGACGCCTTGCAGAAACGTTCTGTCATGGTGGATCGGTGGATGGATGACGTTGAAACTTTCGCTTGATGCACCCGTGCAGCAGAAGAAAGGAAGTAGGAGGGCCTGAACAAAGAAGAACATCGGCTTAGCGATCGTCATGTTCCTGTGACTTTCGCCGAGCCCACTGAGCCGAACTTGGTGTGCCGCTCCTTTTGTAGCCGTGGCATCCTCAGACGTCACAAACCCCATGACTTGAGGGAGGGGCCCGTCGATGCTGACGCCTTGCAGAAACGTTCTGTCATGGTGGATCGGTGGATGGATGACGTTGAAACTTTCGCTTGATGCACCCGTGCAGCAGAAGAAAGGAAGTAGGAGGGCCTGAACAAAGAAGAACATCGGCTTAGCGATCGTCATGTTCCTGTGACTTTCGCCGAGCCCACTGAGCCGAACTTGGTGTGCCGCTCCTTTTGTAGCCGTGGCATCCTCAGACGTCACAAACCCCATGACTTGAGGGAGGGGCCCGTCGATGCTGACGCCTTGCAGAAACGTTCTGTCATGGTGGATCGGTGGATGGATGACGTTGAAACTTTCGCTTGATGCACCCGTGCAGCAGAAGAAAGGAAGTAGGAGGGCCTGAACAAAGAAGAACATCGGCTTAGCGATCGTCATGTTCCTGTGACTTTCGCCGAGCCCACTGAGCCGAACTGGGTGTGCCGCTCCTTTTGTAGCCGTGGCATCCTCAGACGTCACAAACCCCATGACTTGAGGGAGGGGCCCGTCGATGCTGACGCCTTGCAGAAACGTTCTGTCATGGTGGATCGGTGGATGGATGACGTTGAAACTTTCGCTTGATGCACCCGTGCAGCAGAAGAAAGGAAGTAGGAGGGCCTGAACAAAGAAGAACATCGGCTTAGCGATCGTCATGTTCCTGTGACTTTCGCCGAGCCCACTGAGCCGAACTTGGTGTGCCGCTCCTTTTGTAGCCGTGGCATCCTCAGACGTCACAAACCCCATGACTTGAGGGAGGGGCCCGTCGATGCTGACGCCTTGCAGAAACGTTCTGTCATGGTGGATCGGTGGATGGATGACGTTGAAACTTTCGCTTGATGCACCCGTGCAGCAGAAGAAGGAAGTAGGAGGGCCTGAACAAAGAAGAACATCGGCTTAGCGATCGTCATGTTCCTGTGACTTTCGCCGAGCCCACTGAGCCGAACTTGGTGTGCCGCTCCTTTTGTAGCCGTGGCATCCTCAGACGTCACAAACCCCATGACTTGAGGGAGGGGCCCGTCGATGCTGACGCCTTGCAGAAACGTTCTGTCATGGTGGATCGGTGGATGGATGACGTTGAAGCTTTCGCTTGATGCACCCGATGCAGCAGAAGAAAGGAAGTAGGAGCCTGAACAAAGAAGAACATCGGCTTAGCGATCGTCATGTTCCTGTGACTTTCGCCGAGCCCACTGAGCCGAACTTGGTGTGCCGCTCCTTTTGTAGCCGTGGCATCCTCAGACGTCACAAAGCCCCATGACTTGAGGAGGGGCCCGTCGATGCTGACGCCTTGCAGAAACGTTCTGTCATGGTGGATCGGTGGATGGATGACGTTGAAACTTTCGCTTGATGCACCCGTGCAGCAGAAGAGAGGAAGTAGGAGGGCCTGAACAAAGAAGAACATCGGCTTAGCGATCGTCATGTTCCTGTGACTTTCGCCGAGCCCACTGAGCCGAACTTGGTGTGCCGCTCCTTTTGTAGCCGTGGCATCCTCAGACGTCACAAACCCCATGACTTGAGGAGGGGCCCGTCGATGCTGACGCCTTGCAGAAACGTTCTGTCATGGTGGATCGGTAGATGGATGACGTTGAAACTTTCGCTTGATGCACCCGTGCAGCAGAAGAAAGGAAGTAGGAGGGCCTGAACAAAGAAGAACATCGGCTTAGCGATCGTCATGTTCCTGTGACTTTCGCCGAGCCCACTGAGCCGAAGCTTGGTGTGCCGCTCCTTTTGTAGCCGTGGCATCCTCAGACGTCACAAACCCCATGACTTGAGGGAGGGGCCCGTCGATGCTGACGCCTTGCAGAAACGTTCTGTCATGGTGGATCGGTAGATGGATGACGTTGAAACTTTCGCTTGATGCACCCGTGCAGCAGAAGAGAGGAAGTAGGAGGGCCTGAACAAAGAAGAACATCGGCTTAGCGATCGTCATGTTCCTGTGACTTTCGCCGAGCCCA
>JAZHYW010060566.1:0-14829 GCA_037355805.1 Ixodes ricinus | reverse complement strand
TGAACTGGAAAAGGTGAGCAACCCACTTCCTCTGCTCACTCGGGCCGGGCCCGATACCGCCGATTCCACCGGGGTCACATGAAACCGACCTAGCTACGTCAAAATTGAACGAACCACCATTTCAGCTGTCCCTCGTCCTGCGGCTTTCTTCAAAAGGTCAAACCGTTGCCCCGGACACCACAAGGTCCCGCCATGACCACGCTAGAACCCCTGCTGAAGTACCAAGCCCAAATGCTATCGGAAGTGCTGAAGCAGTTGTTGAGCCCGGTGACAGGTTTAACCATAGCCACTTATCGCAAACGTTGTCCTCCACTGGAGTGGGAGCCCTAAGAACGCCTCTTTTTACCTCTGTACCTCAGCTACCTGCCCAGAGCGCCCTATTTGTCTCCAGGAATCATCCGCTCACTACCTGTGAAGACCTGAGAGAATTTGTGTCGTCTACACTGGAGGTAGGCTCGTTCACCTGTACAAAGCTCCGCAGCAAATATGAGTCCTATGCTTCGTTCCGCATTAGCGCCACTATTGAAAAGTTCAGCCGCTTCAATGACGCTAGCTGCGTGGCCTGAGGGATGCTTCTTTAGGCCTTTTTAGGAAACCATTGCCTGAATCGGTACCTGTAGAAGCTCCAGATAACCTGCCGCAATGAGCAGTTTAGAGATGCACTACCAAAATGTTCGTGGTCTTAGGACTAAGTCTGACATAATTTTTTAATCAATTTTAGTTTCAGAGTTTGATGTAATATGCATAAACTTGACTCACCAGTTCTATTCCCATGAGTTCTGAATATTTTACTAATGAACATCAAGGTTTTCGATGTGACCGTGACTCGACAGGTTCGTCTTCGACTGTAGGAGGGGCGCACTTACTGCGGTACGGAAGTTTTTGTCATGTTTTCGACGAACTGATCTTGAGGTAAATGAAAGCGTTTGGATTGAAGTTCAAGTTGCTAATAACACTGATATGCTTATCAGAAACTACTAGCTCCCACATCGTTTTTGCCTTAATACGCTAAGCCATACTTTAGATCACAATTCTACGCCGGGTTTACTTTTCAGCTTACAATGATCTAATTATCGGTGATTTTAATTTGCCTGGAATCGAATGGGTTTCGTATACCTATTCAGTGACAGAGTTCTGGATGCGAACAGGAGCTACTCGATTTTTTCAATTTTTAATGTACTTGACAAAATAACCACACTGCAAATGCTGCCGGAAATATCCTTGACCTTTATCTAACCAACATCTGAGAGGCCTCATAGGTCATTAAAACTGTTGTTCCTATAGGCAAGTGGCATCCTCCTTTCTCAGCAATGGTTTCATTCCCGTTTGTTAGAACTTCGAATGCGTAGCCTCCGTCTAGCTTCGGGTTATACATGCATTTGAACAATACTGACTGGGACGATGTTTATGGAAGTGATGATGTTGACCGTGCTGTTTCTTTGCTAATAGATATCATGAAGAACACTATGAATCGCTTTATACCGGTAAAACGAAGTGGCCGAGGTAAATTTCCTTGCGGTTTTCACGTGATTTCCGGCAGCAATTGGTCCTTAAATCTCGGTTTCACAAGAAACACAAGTCTCCCGGTTTTAAAAGATGGCACTCCTTATTCAAGGAACATGATTCTATTGTGAAGATGTTGTTTAAAAAAAGAGACAAACAGATATGACAGGACTCTATTAAGTCTGACTTAAAGCGCCGTCCTGACCGACTTTAGGAGTACGTTAGGTACAGCAGACCATCTAGTGTCTCTGAGGCCATCATACGGAAGATCATTTCAGGTTACACTTCCGATCCTCTGGGTGTTTGTAATCTGTTTGATAGGCATTTCTCCTCTATACGAAATCCCATCACACCCTTGTTTGCTATTTTTACAACCACGTGTCAAGATACGTTCCGCCGTATGTTCACACCTAAATTGACTTATGATGACCTGTTTTCTGCTATTAAGGAGCTTGCCCTGAAAATCATGTGAGAAAGACAGGATTCTTGCCTTCATAGTCAAAGAGTGCTGTGAAATACTAACTCCTGTGCTGTTACATATCGTCAATATGTCCCTTAAGACAAGTACATGCCCCTCTGCATGGAAGAACGCTTTGATTGTTCCAGTTCACAAAGCTGAAAGCACCATGTGTGTCGACAATTATAGACTAATTGCACTGCTCCTTACCTTTCTAATGTCTTTGAAAAATCAAATTTTAAGCATATCAGTTTCCATTTTAAGGATATGATCACTCAGTGCCAGCATGGTTTTTGTCATAGACGATTTGTTGAGACAAGCCTTATAACCTTCTTGGAATTTGCAAAACCTCTTGTTGGGTCCCGAGGGAAGGCAGATGTAGTTTATTTTGACTGTTCTAAAGCGTTTGATCGTGTAGATCACATCCAACTGTTAACAAAGTTATCTAATCTTGGTGTTGCTTTTGGCTTTTGTAACTGGTTTGAAAGCTATCTCAGGGACCGCCCGAGCACAGTATTCTTACTTAGGGTACAGGTCGTCTCCTTACGTCTTAAAATCCGGAGTGCCGCAGTGATCTAACCTTAGACCGCAACTTTTAATATATTTGTAAATGACCTCGCGACTACTGTAGACAATTCAAAGGGGGCTTCAATTTGCTGACGATCTTAAAATTTATCTCAGCATTAGTACTGCAGACTGCGAGCTATTGCAGCTTGACATTGATGCCATACATTTTTGGTGTAATGCTAATATGTTGTCGCTAAATCCCATAAAAACTAAAGTTGTTTCTTTTTCATGCAAGACTAATTACATTGTCCACTCTTATACATTAAATGGCTCTGACATATCAAGGTTTTCAGTTGTGTGTGTCCTGGGAGTTTTGATTGATTCGCGCCTAAAGTTCGGTGCTCGTATTAGTAAAATTGACAATGATTCGTTTTGTTTGCTAGGCGTAATATCACGTATTACTCAGAACTTCCACAGCTATTCGTGTATTCTTGATATTTTTCGCTCACTAGATTTGTCAAAGTTAGATTTTTCTTTAAGTATAAAATTCCTAGACGTCAATCCAACCCACCATTTGGAATGTGTGCAATGACAGCTTGTTCAGATTGTTTATGATAGCAACATCGGACATAAACTTTGTTATGATTATGTGAGCATTTTAGTAACTCTTCGTCTCTCGCCTCTTTCTGAAAGAAGGCTAATTCGTGATTTAGTGTTCCCTACAAAGTACTCAATGTTCTTATTGAGTTCATTTTGTTATTTGGTAAGATTGTGTTTCATGTTCCCAGACGACAAAATAGGCACAATATACCTTTGTACCTACACTCCTCACAATCTGAAACTCCCTTGATACGTATGCAACTTCTCTAAGATAAGTCAAATAACGCTGATATCGATATTCATTATGCCATTTGAAATGTTTACAAAATGTGTACGATCAATAATTGCTTATTATGTTGTGACCATATTTGTTTATTTTCTTTTATTGTTATAGACTATGTGTGCGTGCGACCCTATTTAGGCCTTTAAGCTATTTGGGAGAATCATAAATAAATAAAGAAATAAAATTGAGCAGTCTTTGCTATCTAAGTGATTACAAGAGACAGTTCCAAGGAAAAGGGTAATATCTTTTTTTACTTAATCATTCGTTGTTGAATCATAGATAACTTGAAAATAAAAGTCATGTCCATATATCTGCGACCATTCAGAAACCGCAACTGACCCTCCTCATTGCAGGATATTACCATGCGTAAATGTGTTAAACTCAAACCAATTTAGCAGTGCAGTAGATTTACAAATGTATTTTATTTATTTTTTAACGGGAAGTGAGAAGGGAAATGTTTGGCCAGAGTTGGAGATATCCAAGTTATGATCTGTGAATCACTGGAAATGGGAACAAACGCGCTGCACAACCCACGGGTCCTGGGTTGGATCCCCGTTCCTGCCCGACTTTGATCTGGACGGTCATTGTACCGGCGCCTTTGTGTAATCACTACTGTGTTGTGCACGTTGAAGACCCCAGGCTAGCTGTCGTGCTGCGCTGGCTAAATTTCTCATCTACGTACAGCGGAGACATCATACGTTTTTTGGGGCATACTATCTTGCCGCGCTGTCTAAACTTCCCTTCAAGCATTTACTTCAATAGGGCTACGGCGGCACTTGCTGGAATTACAAGATCCAATCACTTTAGCTAGAATTAGACAACGTTTGGCGTTCTAGAAGCTGACTGTGCAATTGCCACGCAGACGCAGATGTTTTTTTTTTTTTTTAGAAGACAGTTTGATTTTTGGGTTGAAAGGATTCTTACATTGAATTTTCAAGAATCATTTTATGAAAGAAGAGAAAAAAGCATCGTGGTCTTGAGCAAGAAGATAATAAAGTTAGAAAAGAAAATGCTGCTAACTTCGTAAATGTAATTTATATTCATGCAGGTAAAGACCATTTAGTGTATCTCGTACAAAAAAAAGGTTATTGTTGCCGCTATACCTCTGGTTTTTTATACAAAAAGGCTGTATAAATCATTATAGACATGAGTAACTGACACTAAAGTCGACGTACAAGCAGGTGTCGTATACCAAAGCCGCGATTTTAAAGTTTACGCGTTTAGTTATTGCGATAAAGAATGATAGCCCTAGCACAATTATTTGCACAATCTTATGAATTAAAATAACAAGAGACAATTGTTCTTTTGATCTTAGAATAAAATACGCGAGAAAGATACTTTGTTCACTTGTTCTGCTGCGCTCATATTAAGTACCACCGGTATGTAAAAGAAGTGATAGTTTCATGCTGTAAATGGAACAAAAAAAATATATTTTTAATATCGGAGTTTAGAGTCGCGAAAGAATAAGGTTAAGAATGGGGTCAACACTTACTGGGGATATTCGTCATCCTGAAGGCAATAGGGAACTTGCTTGCTGGCATTGGCGCAGCGAGGAATGACATCAGGTCGATAGGAGTACATGCTGTCGTGCGATGCCGACGTGTATCCGAAATCGGCATTTCGACCGGGCCTGTAGCCAGCCCTCTTCTGGGCCAATGGGAAGCCGCCTTCCAGCCTGAAGACTCCGGGATCGTTTTGGTACAGCGGCCGCCGAATCCCCGTTGGACTTGACGCCCTTCCGGTCTTGGGATTCACCGGCGGCGGTGACTGGGGAGGGTAGCCGAGCACCATCCTATCCGGGTAGACGTTGTACGAGGGTTGAACCGGAATGGCTCGACCGTCCCTGAACTCGACGAGTTGGTTAGGAGTGAAGCTGTTGGCGAATGCCTCGTCCGGACTCGTGATCAGCCTGTCGTTGCTGGGAATCGGCAGGAATCGGTATCCTCGCGCAGCTGCGCCGTTGGGAACGTAGCCGGCTCCGGCCAAGGACGCGATACCCGAAGGATTGTATCCCGCAGAGTTGAGGTTCTGGACGGGTACGTAATTTTGTAGAGCAGTCCAGGGTTCGTTCCGCCTTGGGGAGAACCCTGACTTAAGGGTTGCTGGCCGCCGTGGACGCGGCCATTTCCTGCGAGCCTCTGCAAGGCTTGGTTGAATGATTGAACTTGGCCGACCTGTGGCGGGTTCTGCCCGATGGGGAACGTACCTCTGAAATACCTCGGATCCACTTGGTAGCCGTCGTCATCACCGGGGTTTCTGGAGTAACCATTATTAGAAACGTAATTGGGGTACGCCGGTTGCTGTATGCCGTTGAGGTAGACCCCTGCTTGTGGCCGACCTGTGTTCAGACCTGGAGGTCCCTGCGGCTGATAACCTGTCTTATACTCGCCGTTAGGTTGTTGAAAGACGGGCGGCTGCGCGTTGAAGCGGGGCCCCGGAACCGGGCCCTGTCCCCCGTTGGGAACTGGGTACTGCGCGAGCTCGGGCCTTCTCGTCTGAGGAGTGTACGGACCATAACCTCTTGGGTAGCCTTGCTGCAGAACAGATTCTGGCACGCGTCGTCCGGGTCCGGAGTAGCCGTTCTCAGGGTTGCCAGAGTTGGTGGCACTTTGCGGGTGTTCGGACTGTTTCGTTTGGTTAGCCGTAGGAACGTTGAAGGCCGGAATGCTGATGGTGGGAATGGTCCCGTTGGCTGCTGCGTTCTTGAACGCTTGCGCCACAAAATCAATGTCTCTCTGGCTGAAGAACCGAGGTATACCTTTTCCCCTAAGAACGTCCAACGGACCGGGACCCCTGTAGAAGTCCGGGGGTGGCTGGTAACCGTAGCCTGGTCTCGGAACGGGCCTCTGCAGTCCTGCAGACGGCGGGATACCAGGCGGGTCCTCGCTTAGAGAGGCTCCAGTGGCGTGTCCTCCCGAGTCATAATCGGGCTGAAGCTGCTGCTGACCCTTCGGGAACCTTCTTGACGATTACAACGGGCCCCTTCTTGCGGCCCGTGAAAAGGAACTTGGATTGAAGTCGGGTTCCGTAGGCACCACCTGGGGCACGTTTCCGGTGCTAGCAACGGGACGTGGCCTTAGTAAAGGCGGTGGCGGGAAGACTGTCGTAGTGGGGGCGTGGCGTCGGCCTGGTCCTCCAGTGTCGCTTTCTTGAAGTCAGGCACGGCGTTCAGATGACTTTCGGTACTCGTAGCTTGCTCTTCCAGCAAGGCCTTCAGTCGTCTGCTCCCAAAAGGGGCTTCCTCTTGGCAAATACCCCGCTTATGGGGCGGGAGCCATTTTTGTTGAAGCCAGCAGGTCGATGCAACTTGAACGAAAGGGCAGGCTTGATAGTTGTTGTGGCTGTAGTTGAGTCGTCCTTGTCGCAACGAACCTCAAAGATCAGGACCAGTAACAGGAACCACTGCAGGAGGAATGGTGGAAGAGAGGAACATATATCATAGTCTTTAGAAGAATTACATTGTTTTAGTGAGTTCAAGTTAATGTGTGACAACGTTCACTCACTGCCTATTATATACAACTATACTTCGTTTCACCTTATGTTGTACCGCGGCGAAAGCTAGAAGCGCGAGCTCATAGCGTTGGCAGCCGCTCTTAAGTCACGAGAGCTTGTGCCGCCGAGATGTGCCCCAGAGCAAGGAGCTCGCGCGTGTAGTCTTTCCTGCGGTACATCATAAGGTGAAAAAGCGTGAAACAGAGTATAGGTGCCTTGTCCCACCAGAGTGATACACTGCAAACACTTCTTGCGGACATGTCCAATATACCTTTGCAACCTTGCGGACATGTCCAATATACCTTTGCAACCTTAGCCACAAAAAAGAAAAAAATGAAAACATATCTGTGAACAACTGCGGAAGATTGTTCGAGGAACCAAAATAATTAATTGTGTTTTATTGTGTTCAAAAATAAAAGCGCGAACCTCTTTTTTTTCTTCTTCTTTTTTTTCCAGTTCACGTTTCCTGGTGTTATATGAGCGACGATCGGCGACATCTTCCTCCCCCTCCTTTTTCATTTTTTCTTAGTTTTCCCCTTGAGTTTTTTCTCAGTTATTCAAAGATTTCGGCAACAAAAACAGGAAGGAAGAAAGGGCAGAAAGGAAGACAAAGAAGTTAACCTGGGGTATTTTGTCCCGGTTTGCTACTTTGTTTTGGGGTAGAGGTGAGAGGATTAAAAGAGAGAAGAAAGAACAGAAAGATAAAAAATAAATAAAAACTACATAAAAAATAAATAAAAAACAGCAACAAAAACAAGAATCTCATTTCGTGGGCATACATTTAATTTTAGAAGATCGCATCGGCAATCTTTTACTGCGTCTCTTATTTTCTGCTTCCTTTCTTTCTTAATTTTTTTTCTATCTCCCCACCCCTCTCTCACAACACAAAGTAGCCAACTGGAATAATTACCTCGTGTTTAATTCTGTCTTCCTGTTCTGTACTTCCTTCCTTCCTCCTTAACTCACGTGCATTTAAAATGGCTAGTGACGAATCAGCTTGCGATCCCGTTTTCAACTTGCCCCTGCCACGCGGAATGCGCTGGTTCACGTATTCTATAAAATAAAAAGGCGTTTGACCTGAGAGCCTTTAAAATGTCCCTTTCATTTTGGAATTAAAAATTTCACATGCCATGTATAGACGCTTTCGGGCAACTGTGCATGGGCGCTGCCATAACCGACCTTCAGTTTTTGTTTCTTCTTATTCCGTTCGCTTCACTTCATCATTGCCACAACAGGACAGGTTATGGCTACTTTAGCAGCTACCGTGTCCTTCGCCCCAGCATAGGCCTTTGTAGAGGCTTGTCAACGCCCGCTTCAGTGGATCGGGATCTCGGTAAGACGAGAGAAGGTCGGCAATGGCGGCTGAATCTGGCGCGTGTTTAAAGCATCTACAAGGGGCGCATATACACGCGGGAAGTAGGCGCGCTTAGTCGCTTTCTATAGACACCTTTTTCAAGTCACATGCCGATTGAAAGAATATTTGATCCATTGTACAATGGTGGAATAACCGTCATTATGGAACGTGCAAGTAGAGAGAACGGGTAGCTTTGACTTGTGCACCCCCTGCTGAAGGGCTCGTGCAGCAGGGCCGAAATCGAACGCAAAAGCTCACTCGTTTCCACCATTGTACCGGCACAGCTTCTAACAGAGGGCACACTCTCGAAAGAGGTCTATACGCGTATGCACCGGTTCATCCATGCTAGGACTCCTTTCGAAAGTAGGGTGCCTTCATGTGCGCTTTGCTTGGGGTGATGACATCTGGCCATTTTGTTTCTAACGTTTATTTTTATTTTTTGTTCTCAAGCGCGTGAAAGAGCGTGTCCCTGCACGCGCTCGTGGCGTTGACTGTGCTACAGCGACATTTTGTTTCCTGCGATTTCTTTGTATTTTTCCTGTGAGCGCGTGCTGTCGGCATCGGGTACTACAAACGATGGCATCACCCTAAACAGAGGGACATCGAGGCACTCTATTCGAAAGTATATACGTATCAATAGACCATTTGCTGTTTTACCCAAGCATCAAGGAGAATGCAGGGATTGGTGTTCCACGCGCCGCACGCGCACGCCTTCCCGTATAAAAGATTCGAAGTAAATAACCAAAATAAAGCGTTGACGAACGCGCGTGCAAGATGCCATTTGTTTTAGGTATTTGCTTTAGAAAAGTTACTACTGCTGGGGCCAGCACGTGCGGCGCGTGGAACACCAATCCCTGCATTCTCCTTGATGCAATACTGCAATAGGTCTATTGTCAGAAGGCCGGAACTAGATACGCTATATAGAGACGGTCTGTCTTAGTATTTCGGAAGGACGGAAAACCGTTTTTTGCGATTTCAGACAAGGCTTTAGATAACTGGCAACAATGATTTTAAGCACATAGACGGCTGGAGTGTGACTTGTCGTTGCTCTGAAGCGTAGCTGCTCTGTAGGAGGTATTCATTGGACGTCCTATTTGAGGGCGATGTTTGGGGCGCATGCTCAGAACGAGCTTACATTAATAGGCCGCTAAGACCGGCAATCTTGATGGTGGGAAATGCACGTTGCTAAAGAACTGTGGAAGCTCGCCATCAGCACGTGCTCAGCAGTAGTGCAGCCAGCTATGGCTGCCAGTGAATACTCCCTATAGTCGTAAGAACAGACACTGCAAGTTATTATTATTATTATCATTATTACTATTATTATTATTATTATCAAGGAACTTTATTTTCCATTTTTATACATAAATGGAGAAAAGAAGAGAAAAAAGCTATAAGATTAGCTTGACGGAGCCCCTTGCTCCCTTGTAGTGGCATATACAGAAGTTAAAACAAAGCAACAGCGTAAAACACTGAGAAAACTGACATAACAAAACAAAAAAATCAAAACAGATCTCATAAATCGATTTATTCGTTTTCGTCCCACCTTAGTTCAGTTCGTAATTCCTGAATTACAATAAAAATAATACCCGTGTTATTTTTATTAGGGTGTTCAATAGGGCAGGAAGTGTGTTTTAAGTGATTGCATCGAATAGTTGTTGTGACACAGTGGCACAGTCCAATATTCTAAAACTGTATAGATCAACGCGCCACTCTGACGTCACCCTGCTGCGGTGGCGCTGCTGCAGTAGCCGGGGCTTAATTGCACAGCGTCTTAGTTCCCTGCGCATGCGCAGTAATTAAGAAGGCATTGAAATATAATTAATATCATTTCTAGGGATGACTCCAGCGTTGGTGGTGTCTTCTGTGTCCGCCATTGTGCAGGGAGTCGACGGAGTTCCGGCAGAGGGCAGACTTTCGAAAGGGGTCTACTAGTTCATACGCGAAAATGAGCACTGAAGATGTGGTCGCGCAAGAGCGGGACCTGCACCCCCAAGATACGGCGGTAGCGGCGGGCTTCAGATTCAGAAAGCGTGTCGCCGAGGAGTTTCAAAGACTGCTTCGTTTCAAAAGCCAGCCCCAATTGGAGGACAGCTCTTTCTTACGCCCGCGCCACAGGCGCACACACTTCCCGTATGCCCGGTGAAGTGTTGCGTCCGTGTGTCGGAGAATAAGCAGCACGCCAGACCGCGTGCACCGGCCTTGACTCCTTCTGACCGGGGTGCGCATGCCTTCTCCTCGACTGTCTTATATATGCGTACCGCTTGGCGAGAAGAACCTCGCGTGCGCTGTGTCTCGCGCTTCGAGGCGTAACGTGCTTTCTGGAGCGCTGTTTTCTCACCGTACTCTCGGAACGCGCGGTATTAGCGGCGAGATGTTTTGGTTGCGCCCTCCTGTGGTTCCCTCTCGTGACGTCATTACCTTGCGAACAACAAGTTCGATGGTGTTTGTAAAGAGCATGGTGGAAGCTTGAAATCATTGCGCTCTCAAAGGAACACTGCCAACACCGTCGAAATTGAAGAAGGTCTTACATTACTTTTATTTCCGTCGATGAGATATTCTTTGCTGACGTCATAGTCAGCATTCGGCCAATCGTGGAAAGCCGACCACAGCGACGCCTTCCATCGCGCACGTCGCCTTCCTCAATCACGATCCCAATTCCGGCTCGAACGAGACTTCTGGGAGTTTAAAGTGTGAACTCGTAGATGCTGTTGGACGGGGTCAGACGAGCACGCGCGGCGATCGCGGCTCGCGGTTGGCGAAGGTTTCATAACAGTTAGAGAGCAGGCATAATAGCGTACATAGCAATGGCGCACGCCGCAAGCCGTACGTTTCACGGCACTCACTGACTGCCCGGCGTACGCACACGAGCTTTTAATCGCGGGAGTATCAAGTGCTCAAACCGAGTCTCAAGTGCCGTGCCGTGTCTCATCTTCCTTTCCATATACTTCACACACTGTAGTCTCATCTTCCGATAGCTCTTTCTTAGTCCGCCACACTCCTGACCTGGCCTCGGGAGAAACAGAGCGCTTCCCTTGAAGTGCCATAGATAGAAACTTCTCTAGCAACATTCGTCTTGAACGATCTTACACGGCCCCAAGGCTGATTTAGTCTGGATGGCTGCTTCCGACATGTTCCTCACTGTCACTCTAAATCTCTTCTTAACTAATAATTTTGAATATAGCGCCCCGCCCCCCCCCCCCCCCCGCTTTTCCTGAAATATTTTTCTGTCCGTTTCCCGGTTCGCTTCCATCATTTTCTTATCGATACTCCACATGTATACAAAGAGTCGCAAAATTTTCGCCGACATTGGCCCTCATTCGAAGTTCTAATTTGCTCTAGTGACTGACAGCTCAAGAAACCCAGGGCGTGGCGAGCCCCGAGCATCTCATTATCGCCCCTCAGCCAATCAGATTGCAGCATTAGCCGATACGAATGCCCACGAATTAATCATGAGGCGAGAATCGTGAACAAGCCACGCCCGGCGTTTCTTGACTCTCAGTGACTCTCGTTCTTCATATGATGTCCACCTCATGTCGCCTTGTAAACGTTGACTCTGTATTTTGCCCCGTGCTACTATAGGGCAAGCCTCCTTACTCCGCACAGCTTTATTTCAACATTGTTTGTACTTCCGGTTTCGTGCACATGCATGCATTTCCAAAGTCCGGCTGCAGGCACCATAACCCTGCTCCAAATGGTCTCTCTTCCCACCTCATGTCTGTCATAGCTCCACACTGCCCTGTTCTTTGTTACAGCTGCGTTCGTGTTGTTTTTACCACTTGCGTACTCTTCATGCTCGCTGAGGTATTTAAATTTATCCATACCCCGAGGTATACGTGTACTTATTAACTCTCTGGATTTTTGAATTAGCGTATCTTACTTGAGCCCTCCGCGCTTGTTACTCGTAGAAATCGTGATTGACGTTTTGTTCGTACTGAATACCAAACCTATATCCTGTCTCCTTCCGTACCACAAAAATGTTCACTCGTTTCTGCATAGGCTACTGCAATCGGGTCAAACGGTCACTGCAATTCGTTACAATGCACAGTTTGGAGATCGGCCCCAGCTTCGATGGAAAGTGACCGAAAGAGGCGCCGAACCGAGGCAGCTCATTTCTCAGCACGACAACGCGCGTCCCCATGTTGCCGCAGTGACAATACATTATATGTTCGCACCGCGTTTTCTAGAGTTGGGCTTAAAAGCAATATCGCGAACAACATGTACTCACCAGACATTGCCCCTTGGTATTACCGGCTGCTTCGCTTATTGCAACAATTAGCGGCGAGATGTTGCGTTGGCGCCCTCGTATGGTTCCCTCTGTGACGTCATGACCTTGCGAACAACAAGTTCGATGGTGTTTGTAATGAGCATGGTGGAAGCTTGAAATCATAGCGCTCTGAAACTAACACTGCCAACACCGTCAAAAATTCCTCTTATTTCCGTCGATGAGAGATCCTTTGCTGACGTCATAGTCAGCGTTCGGCCAATCGTGGCAGACCGACCACAGCGACGCTTTTGATCGCGCACGTCGCCAATACTTGACATATGGGTGTGTTCAGCAAGGACGGTCATGGTGGTGTCATGCCTATTTTTTGTTTTTAATTAAATTTTATATGAGGTAGCGAAACCTGTCCTCACAACGGGACTAGACCTTAACTTTTGCAAGATACTTCCTTGTATTCGTGAGAAAAATCGCATTCGAGAGGAGGTTGAAAGAACGATTTTCCTAACTGCGCGATTTTTCCAACCGTCTGCTTTTGTGTGCTATCAATACCCGGCCGATTGAGTCAAGGCAATCCGCTTTCCAAAGACGTAGCCATGGCGACAATTATCGCGTTCATTTAGGCTTAGGAGTGGCCAGAATCGAAAGACTATCATAAAAATGCGGCGAAGTCATTGCTCAAGCTTTGCGATTTAAATGAGGTAAGGCAAAGCAAAAGCCTCCTGCACCATTCGTTGCTTCATGACTAACGCGCACGATATTGCAGCTACAACGACGTTCCAAAGCGAGCGGCGCTCACTCACCGGAGCACCGCCATGTTTCCCCGCATCCCTACGACCCAGTCACGTGATTTCAAATTCCTCTCCTAGGTACTGCGGCTAACTTTAGCCGCGGTTAGCGCTTCGAGCAAACGGGCCCAGATCTTTCTTCCTTTTCTGTTTATAGTGAACCACGAACCTGTGCGCGTGTGACGGCTTACGGCACTCGTGGTAGCGCTGGCTGATTCTCACCAAGAGCGTTCTAAATGCAAACATCTGCAGGCTTTTGCACTCTATGACCCTCTCAGAATTTTATAAAAATATTTCCCCAGATCAACAACTCTCTTGCCCCCTCGACCCAGTCACAGATCATGACTTTTCTGATCGCGGATGAGGCGTCGCAAGATATCCTGTTGGAGCGACTTGAGTAGCACCCAAGCGCACACATGGCTGTTCCTTCCGACACTGAACCGCTTACACTGCCTAAACCTTGATTTCCACTCATTCGCCGTTGTTTTTCAAGAAATACACTGTTTTCGTTCCGCTCCTAGCCATGCCCGCGATCGGTCGGGGCAGAAGTTTCCGCAATATCGCTCGTGTAAGCGATGGCTAGAGAAATCAACCAACTATTTTGTCAGCAAGCTTTCGAGCGGTGATTAGAAATACGAATCAAGTTATATTGTCAACCAGGTACCAATATTAAACTACTAACTTTAAATGGTAGCACAGTGAACATCTAACCAGTCAAGTATAAAACCCTAATAACGATCGTACGCGCCACAACGTTCAGTTTTTATTGGCAATATCATCCATATCAGCGATAAAACCAAGTTCACGTGCTATTTTTATATTGCTTCATGACGCCTGGGCATTAATATGACCAAGTACGGATACTGTGGCATGCGTCGCTCGTGTACCACTAGTCGTCAGGACAGAAACGCCCCAGCGGTAATCGATGCGACCACGACCTGGTTACACATTTATCTTTTTTGTTTTAAAACAAAATAATGCAACATTCCTTTGCATATTTGTAATTACCGGTCATCAAGGACCCATCGAGGAAAATTTAAAGAAAATCGAGAATGATTATGTTTTTTAATTGCCGCACAAATATCGCAAAATTTTGACTGTTTCCATTTTGACGAAATGTCCGTGCGCAATCCAGAAAAACCTTTCAACCGTATAACGCTAATTAATTTGTTGAAAGTTCACAAGGTATGAAACACTGGACACAAAAGGTTTCAGCTTTAGAACATAAATTTAAAGCGCCATAAAAATTCGCCGAAAAATGCCTCATTATGTAAGATTTGCTCCAGAAGCCAAGTTCGGCATTTTTATTCTCTGGAAATATAAGCTCATATAAGTTAACTTTAACTACTTCTGGCAGAAAAGTATGCTTGCATTAAACGTAAAAAGTGTCACGCTGTAGAAAGTTGTATTCTTTATTCCTCCGGCCTTCAAAGTTGCATCATCGCGTTGTTGGGAAAATCGTTTTCTCAACCTCCTCTCGAATTCGATTTTTCTCACGAATACAAGGAAGTATCTTGCAAAAGTAAGGTCTGTCCCGTTGTGTGGACAGGTTTTGCTACCTCATATAAAAATTTAATTGAAAACAAAAAAATAGGCATGACACCACCATGACCGTCCTTGTCTGAA